>JAQFZC010003263.1:0-19375 GCA_034695205.1 Dicyrtoma fusca
ATTTTTTCATCGTCCAGCATTTTTGGGAACATTTTTTCCGGGAACATTTTTTCCGGGAACATTTATTCCTACAACCAAGAAAACTATAACCTGTGCGCAACGATTATTTTTTGGTAGGCAGTCGAACTGGAAAAGAGAAGCACTTAACAAAATTGAATCAAACAAATCTGATTGTATTTCCATGTGCTCATTTTTCTAGGTGACTTGTCTACGTAAGTATATGTACCTTTTTGTGTCACTGTTTCCTTATACAACACACACATCTTTGACTTCCGACTCACTCAGCTTTAAAAAGTAAACGGAAAGAAGCAGTATATATGTTTTGGCACTCATTTGAAAGTGACTTTCCTGCAGGCAAGATATAAAATTGTTGCTTCTTAAAAAATGCTACCCATTACTTTACTCCTGTTTAGAAAATCTGTTCAGCATTTCTGGCAATCACTTTAAAACTCTGTTTGCACTACGGCCCGTAAAGCAAAATTCAAATGAGGTTTTCATTACATCTTGTATTGCAGGTGTGATTGCTCAGGGCTTTAGAGACGGACAGATTTGTGGGATGCATCCATTTGAGTGGGATGAGACTAGGGGTCGTCTACAGGTAACGGGAAGATTCTTGGGTGTTAGAAAAGTGTTGTGGATTGTACATATTTCTATCTGCTCGGCCTGTTGAATGTTTCTGGTGTTTCATGACCCTCTATCGACTATAATTGAGTCAGTATTTAATGATGTATCCTTAATGTACAAGTAGAGAAAGTATGATGGCTATTACAAATTGGGAAGAATTGATGCGTCCTTTTGTTTTGTAGGATGTGTCAGCTTTTAGTAGGTACAATACATAGTATGCACGACTGTCTACACATGATGACTGTGCTGTGTTGGGCTTCTATAGTGTCTTTCCGCTCGAATGCTTTTGTATTGTTTTTGACTCAGAGTCTAATTATAAGCTTCTGTTACTATTTTTGAAGTTACATAATAAATACGTTGATCTTGTGTATACGTAAACAAAACATTTCTTCGTTGTTTATTCCAATATCTGTACTTTTCAACAATTAATTAATTGTACCAGAATAAATACAGTACAAAAAGTAAATAAAATGCAGTATTAGATACCTACATATGTTACCCAATACCCAAGTATGTCGTGCCTATAATGCTTTAACATGAATGTACATACTATGCCATGCCATACCTAAGTAAGCAGGCAGGTAAGTAACGATGTTTACATCGACAAGCAATAATAAAACAACAATAATGTTTCGTATTTCAAAATTAGCGTTTACCATTGCCATTAAGGAGACTGCAATTTGGGGCATAGGCGACAGCTATCGAATTTCACATGACAGGAAAGAGTCCAAATTTTATTGAAATGGCCGTTAAAAATGCCTCTCCATATTTTACCACTATTTTTATTTTTAGAAATGACAGCTGCTCATGCTGTAAACGATTTTGACCGGGGACGTAAAAGTTACAACAGTAACGTTGAACTTGCCGACCAACCAAACTCAAGTTCGACGTGTAAAATTATTCAATTCTTGGTTGGCTGGAAGTTTAGGTAGAAGCAATGCCAACGTTTTGAAAAATGGAAGGTTTTTAACCTACCATCATATTATTTCTTTTGTCCCAACGTTTACGATCCCCATTTCCACTCCATTGAATGAAGCAAAGAACAATACTGTCCAGCTCCAGTTTAATTTTGAACAACTACGGGTTTTTAATGCTTGAGAGAATTCTTTGAACACGAACTTGTCATTCTTGCTTGAGACACCGTGGAAGGAAGGGTAATTTTTTAGTTCCTGAAATTTTAATTGTTGACTAGCAGGTTTTAATTATCAGTCATGTCTTTGACAACAACAACGACCCATATTGTGGCGTCAGCTTTGGATATTCCAGACCTAAAAATATCTTCGACGCCAGCAGAAATTGTGCAGTTCACAGAATTTCAAGGATTGCATGATCAATTTTTGAATCTCAAAATTGGATCATCGTCAATAGACAGTTGTTCAGGATCGTCGCCCACAACATCGAGAAATTCATCTTTTTATGATGATGTTGTAAGTCAATACGTATTTCAGCTCACTTAAGCGCAGCCTTTTTAGCTATGCACTTTTAAAAAATGTTTATGACATCATTAGAATTATTTTTAAACTTCGTAATATATTTTTTTCGTTTTATATTTTTTTCGATACCATCATTATAGGTCCCAGAGCTTGAGGCGCTTCGTTCTGTCAGTGGCAGTTCTTCTTCAGTTTCTGCAAAATACATCTGTGGCTATCCACCATGCCAGGAGGAAACTCAAATGATCTGCGACGGTTGCGGGCAAAAGTCCTACTGCACTCGAGAGCATCAGGAGTTGGACTGGGCCCATCATCAGAAGGAGTGCAAAATCCGCCTTTTTTGGCATGAAATTGACCCCAAGTTCGGATGGAAGGTGAGGCTTAACTATGACGTGAGTGAGCAAGTCACTTTGGTGAAGAATGAGGAGCCCTTCGTTATTATTCCCAGTATGCCGACGTCCAAGGAAGCTCCAATTTGTATCAACTGCGGCGTCGTTCTGAAAAGGACAGTGCCTGAGCATTTTCATCCTACGAGGGACCCTGCGACGTGCCTGGTTTGTAAATGGCCTATGTGCGAGGGCGGTTGTACTTTTGCTGGGGAGGACAATTGTGTAAGCTTTAAATCATTGTTTCAATAAATGTTTACTTGATTTACTTTCGTTAGAGAGGAAACAAATTGAGGGTTTGTTTGCACAGTCAGAGATCAAGAGGTAAATAAACTGGCTTAAAAGTTTTAGTTTCAAAGTTTTCAAAACACTATATATTTTGTGTGTTTAATATTAAATAGACAGAACGAGATACAGAGCTCCGGAAAATCATATGAACATACTCTGGTCAGTTGTACTTTCTAGAAGTCAGAGGGAAAAGAAATAAATTAATTGGTTTATAAACGTACTTTTTTCCATGAAAATGTTTATAAACCTACCGAAAGCTGTATATTTACGTCTTTGTAGGTACGTAAATAAACCTACTGATGGCAGGTTATAAAGACGGTCTCAGTCTGTTGCTATTATCTTGTACCTGCAACGGAAAAAGTCGCCTGCCTGCCTTCACCAGAAAACTCGTTATTTTTAAATGTTGTAATTAGGAGAAATGCATGCCAATTATTTTTAAGGCGGCGGAAATATTTACTATTTGAGTATTTTGAAACAACAAAAATATATGAATTGTGCTTTTAAAACAAATTAGGAAAGCTCACTGTAGATCCATGCTATACATGTATAGTTGATAGGAAACGTTCAGCTTTGTTGTTTACTAAAGTGGCTGAACGGCCGTTTTGTTTAATCGAGGAAAATGAAAATGTACTGTTTACGTTTGGGATATGCATAATATCATTATAAATTGTCTGATTTTGTTTTTGTTGTAATTTTGTCTATTTTGTAGATAAACATGCACAGTGTTCAGGAGTGCATGACGCTGCAGGTAGCTCGTCAGTCAGAATTTGTGTGGAACGGACAGCCAGTTGCTTATCAGTACCTTTGGATACTCCGCATCGCTCTCATTAAGAAACGAAATCCACGTGAATTTGAAAAAATGCTTCTACTTGCAAATTTTACTGGAGAAGACTCTGATCGGAGATACTTGAACGATGCTACAAAGAAGTTTTTGAGTCGCTTTCTTCCCAATATTCAGCGACTCCTGTCTGACCTAGAATTGGAAAAAATCTTCAAAATTATTATCGTCAAGTTTCGACCCATGCACTTCTTGACCTGTTCGCCCGTTCAAAAGTATCAGTGATTTTATTATTCTAACTACAAAAATAAACATTAACTTAAAGAATTTTCTTTTACTTTGTAAGATATGTAGATATAAACGGATAAAACATTATAACTTCTTTTTTGAATTTCAGGAAACTCCAAGCTTTGTATTTTGAAAGCTCAATAATTTCTCACAGCTGCGTCGCTAACCTTCAGTATTTCACAGACGAGTCTTATCGTCAAAGCTTAGTCTCCGTTCGTCCAATCCAGGCGGGGGAACTTCTCACAATTAACTTTATACAAGAACTCATCCTCCGTCCAACAACCGAGCGTCGAAACAGCCTTCTCAAGCGTTTCAATATTTGGTGCAATTGTGAGCGATGTGAAGATCCATCGGAATTTGGAACAAATTTTTCAAATCCACCCTGCAGAGCAAAGGGTAACTGTTCCGAATATTCAAAGGACGTCCTTTACGAAGGACCTTTGGACCTAGACCCTGACTTTTGGATCCCAAACTATTGCTTACATCCAGTGGACCCAAAGGACATGTCTAAGGGATGGTACTGCCCAAATCAAAAGTGCAAATCAGCCGTTTTCCGTGATGTTGATGTGAAGTACCCAATTGAAAGTTTCCTCCATAAAATCCACATGAATCGAAATAACTACCTTGAATTGGGCCGAATTCTGGGAAATGTAGTCGAAAATAAAATCATGCACTGTACTCACTACGCAGTCTTCGAGGCATCGTTTAAACTACTCGAACTAGTTTCAGATTTAGTTGTTACGAGTATGGGAATAGAATTTTTAAGAGGTGGGTTCTACTTGCAGTATCTTCTGGCAGCCGAGTGTGTTCACAACGTTTTTGTGAGTTTTGTACCTCACGGATTGAGGCTGGACAATTATGTAATGAGATTGGCTTCAATCATTAAGCTAGCTGGCTTGACAGATGAATTGCGATGTAGAAGTGTGACGTTGGCTGAGGTTGAGGGGAGATTGAAGACAATTTATAATACTCTCGAGCCAATTGATTTGGAGAATTTCAAGAAATTTCGGATGGGGATTCCAGAGATACAGGATTTAAGGAAGGGCGAAACTAAATTTGATCAAGTTGAACGACTAGGGATTCAGCAGTTTCTAGATCGGGTGGAAAGGTATGTCAATAGAAAAACGGTGATTTCAAGGTTCATGGACAAATTCGATGGACTGACTGGAAAGCCATTAGGGGCCCATAAAATAAACAATGGGGTTGCTAAGGGAAGCCAAGGGTCACAGGCTTTACGAAACCGATGAGAGCGCTTAGTTCTGGATTTCTCCCAACCGGTCCGTCTCAGTTCGTCCGTTGAGTATTGAGAGCTTTATCTTCGAGATGAATTTAAGTTTTTTGTTAACCTACATTTCTGAATCAATACTTTTATTTTACACTTATAACATAATGAATTAATGAAGTAAGTACCTTCCATTGCTCATTTTTCTCATCGTTTAAGTACCTATACATATATACTTTCATTTGCCTTTAATTTATTATCGAATGGCTGTTTGATAGATTATTCAGTAGTAGCAGTAGTTTTTTCTTGATCTAGTAAATAATTTAAATTGACTCTAATTTTTTTGTTGGTGATGATTGACTTTTTAAGATTACTATTTCGTTTAGTACCTATACGTACTTACCCTATTGAGTCCACCTAACGATTACGCTCGAGTTAGTTTAAGTAGGCAGCACCGAAGTTTGAAATTAATAATTGATTATATAATTATATGATAATTTATTATTATAAATTTTCACCGTTGTTTATGATTAATAATTTGCGTATGGCCGAGAATAAAATAAAGTATCTATATTTAGACACAGTTTTTGCGGAGATGATGTATCTATATATTTCTTAATCAAAAAAGCCTAATCACTATACTGATCGATCATCGATCAGTAAAGCATAAATAGCATAAAAAAACGTAGTGAACATTTTTGTACTGGTCTCATGGTTTTTAAGCTTTTGGCAGCATGTAGGGTCGATATTTCAAAATTAAATTTCAGAAAGCATTGCATAATTGCATTGCATTGGAAGCATTTTAGTAAACCGTCCTATAATATTTAAATTACATATTATTTTTTTAAATGAAAATAATAACATGGAGCATGGAATCAGTCGGGTCGGACGTCAAATTAAGTTAAAGTTTGGGTGTTGAAAAGTTGGTGAGCATTACCATCTAGAAATGCTGGGAAGAATTAGAAAAGTTTGGGAAGGTTCGAGTTGAAGATTTTCGTCGTATTTTTGTATTTGTATTGTACTGAACGACGTGAACGAACACGTGAATTTCTACGCGGCGGAGACCTTGCGCACTTTCTGGATTCTAAAGTAAATATGTAGGTAATTTTTGTACGTAGAATAGCAAGGGAGCACCCTCAGTCTACTCGAAACGGCCAAGTCTATTTATTACAGATGAGATATATCAACGTAAATAATGCCTTTTATAGTTGGAAGTAGCCAGTAGCCCCTCTGCCTGCACGTTTTGTAGATATTTCTCGTATTTTCAGTTGATTTCCAATCCACTTGGTAGAAACTAGAAACTGAAATTACAAATTAGATTCATTTCATACTATTACGTATTCAGTTTACCTACTTCGTAATATAATTTTAAGTCAAGGCTAACCTTCCGGTATTTTGTGATTTTAAGGTAATTAGTTATTTACGTCGGAAGTTTTAACTACCAGTATTACGTACAACAAATATTGAATATCCACAAGTATCTACGATACGATTGAGGATTGCGATTTGCGAGACTCAGAACACATTATTTTGAAATTAGAATCAGTTTACTAGGCTGTTCTTAGTTCTTTACTCAGACTACTTAAACTATTAACCAAATGTACAGACAGCAAATACACGAGTAGTGCACAATATTTTGTTCCTATATATATCCTTTTGTTCCTGCCTACATTTGCAAACTACAACCCAGATTGCGGATAATTGGAATGGTGGTACTAACAACTAATCGATTGTTGATTGTCTATAATAAATGAATTGCTGAAATAATAACGATATCGATTTATTCATGCACGAATTGAATAAAGGGATTTTTCCTTTTCGTAGATTGAAGATTCAACTACCACTAACTAAGTGACTGACTGGCAAGTGGCTGGAGGATTTAACCGGTAACTGGATTTAGAAAACTGCCGTCCCGGCGTTTCGAGTGTGGATTCCGGCTTAGCTGATTCTGTTGACTTTCAACTTTTGCAACTACCGCCGCACTCCGATTCCAAAAGCGAAAATATAAAAGAATATAATAATACTACAGTGAACGGTTGAATAAGTTGGCTAGAAACAATTAACGAAGGGCAAATGTGAAATGGCGCAGTGTCTCCGCTCCGTGTCCACCAAGTTTCTCAGTACCTCATATTTAGGAAATGGAGGCTCAGTTCTGTCCAAAAATTTCGATGTTATACATATAGGTTCGAGTGGGATTTTATCACCGGGATTATGCACTCTTGCACAAGCCACGAAACCAACTAATTACACCCTTAATTTCCCAACTCTCCCATCATCATATCGAGAACGTGAAGATAGACAATGCAACACTTTGGATATTTCAAAAATTACATCTGTACATATTCAGTCATCCCCTGCTGTGGTTTTTGCACCTGATTTTCATCCGCTGTTGTTTGCTGCTTCTCCAGCAGCTCCGGTCCCCAAACCTGAAGCAGAACCCAACGACTTCGTGCCACCGAATACTCAAGACGAAGGTAAATCTCAGACCGATTCGGATGGAGACAGAAAACCTTCGTCTGATCAACTAAAACGTGTTTCAGATGTGCTAGAAAAAACAGTAAGTCATAAGTCAATTATGTTTATAGATATGTCGTAGCTTACGAGGGATTTGGTCCCTGGCGCCTGTGGACTGGTCCATAGGCTTTGTTGTTTATTAACTGATATACAAGGGTCACCCATTTTTATCCCAAAAGGGCCCACACTCGCTAACACACGCATATACTGTACTATATTTTTCGTAGTGTAATGAGATTTCTTTGGTTAATTGTATATCTACGGACCGGGATACGAGTAGAGAGTATTGCTTGTGTTGTATTAAATGCACCTAGGTAGTAACCCGGTGTAAATGTAATGCTCAGCTGAGGTTTCATGTGCTAAATACTGTAACAAATTCGTAATCCCATCAGTGCAAATTGCCGATAAGGCTCCAGGTTTCAAAATAAATCATTGTTTTCATTTGTCACGCAGTCACAATGTCACACTGCACTGTTCACTGAGAAAAATAGTTGCAATTAAAAACAAGGTGCCAACCCAACAGTCTGAGTTTACAGCCGAATTGCTCAAATTAAGACATAATTCGTTTCGAAATAAGTTGTTGTTTCCTAATAACGAAGAATACAATCTGTATGGGAAGGTCTTGGAAGGCGATAACTCCAATAATACAAGTAGTCTAAAAAATTTTTGTTTGATAAAAGTTGGAGGTGAAAATGTGTTGAGTTACGAGAAATGTTGACGCCTGATAATGTACTGGAAGAAGTCCGAATCTGTTTCCAAAAAATGTCAAGATTTAAATCGTAAAATAGAATTTTTAATTTTGAAATAAAGTTTTGATATAACTAGTTTCGTCACTGTAGTTACACTGGTACAAATTACACATTTCATGCTTGTTACATTCCTTAGAGCACGGAGGAAGGGACTTTACATTCAAGAAATTGCTAAAAGATTACTATTATGTGCGGTGGTAGGGACGTAGGGGAAAGAATGTTGATTTTCAGTGTGTTTCTTGAAAGAGGAGGATGGCCGTGTTTATTGTGTTCTGTACACCAGAAATCCTCCAAAGTTGTGGGCAGTCGCTGTTAAATATCTCAGTAATAGTAGTTCAAAGAATTTCTAAAATTTTGATGTAGTTCACGTGCTAAATAAGTTGTCAACATTGCATTGCTACTATTACACAATGACTGCGCTCTGAAGATTGGCGAAGCAACTAATTCATGGCCAATTATATTTTTACCCCAAATCTTGGACCACATATAAACTCCGTGTATGACCCGCTTTTTTAAATTACCTGGGAAATAGACATGATCAGCGAGACTAGTATAATCCTGGTAGCTTTGAAAAAAATATACGTGTAGGAGATACAGTGGGCATTTGAATTTCTCTGGTGAACAGGTCAAGTACATGCTCTACCATTTTACCATGCCAAGTGCTTGCCCTTACTGTTTTGGGTATCTTATTATTACAATTATTACAATGTAATGCTGGCGTTATAGCTAAGCTGACGGAGTGGCCAATCAACTCATCTACGTAAAAATTTGCATGCATCTTTGTATCCGTTGAATTTGACTTGTTGCATGGCAAATCCATGTAAGAAATTCATTCGGTTTGTATCGCCGACCGCCGTCCGCTGGCATACAAGAAACCAAAGGAATCTAACTACACTACCAAAAAATAGTATAGTATTTGCGTGTGTGAGCGAGTGTGTATCCTTGTGGACTGAAAGTGGGTGATCCCGTGGACTGGACCATAAGCAACTGCGCTTGTGGGCCAGCCAAAGGTGACACGGACTAAATCCCTCGTGGGCTTCGACAGATATATCATTACAACTTTAATTTTGAAAACTTTATACTAGGTAGCTTACATTCAATTTTTTGTGCAATGCCCTGAACTTAAAGCTTGTTTGTAGTTATTATTGTAAACAAGTGAGGCTTCGCCCTACTTGTTGCCACATTTAAAAAATTTTCAAGTGCCTAAAAATTTCAACCCGTTACTCAGGTGCAACGGAGACATAGTGGGTAGCGGTAGCATTGCGTATTGTAAAGCTGGTTGGATGTAGAATATGTGTTCTATTTACTTCAAGATTAATATTGAACGTTGACCCAACTTTAATCCTTGAAAAGTTGGTTTTTTCACGTGTTTTGAAAAATTTTCAAAATATTAAAAATGACTGATTGTATTTAAAGTGCTACTTAAGATCTGTAATCTGCTGGTCATTACCATTTAAAGGTATATTATATTACACGATAAAATTAGAACCAAAATTTGAGGTACCTACGCTCAACGCTGCTATTATGTAATTACTTTAGTAATAAGTCTAATAAGTTGTTCAAATAACTTTAAGGTAATTGTCTATGTTTTCAATTTTAGTTGCCGAATATATTCGTCTCAATTATGGATTACAAAATTTTTCATGGTGACGTGACGTTAGTGGATAATATCAGAGGAAGAACATACCAGTAAGTCATATGTTTAGAACTGCAACGTTATTAATTATATTTATTTTAAAAACCATGTACCGAAATAGTCTGTACGTAGGTATTCTTCGTAAGGTATTATATTGTGTGAACTTAATTACAGTTTAAGTAGACAGTTTTAGTTGTTGTCAGATAAATAGTTGCCTTGTATATTACCCTGACATTTATTTTATTTTAATTTAATTTTCGAAGTAGCTGAAGTTACTAAAAGAGTGTACCTAGGGATACAGTTTATGCTTATAACTATATGATAACTGCATTGGCTTTAATCTCAGCATATATTATTACCCTATTTAAAATAGCTTCGAAAACTGCCAGATACTATAAACTTTGAAACTGGTTTTGCGTAACATTTCTCTTTCTCGGACGTATGGTCCGATGTCGTGTGTTTGTTCTTATTATTTTTAAATAGCTATTAAAATAGTTTTTGAATTTCCAGTATTTCCTACTGCGTCAATAGATTTAAGTACTTTGATATTTTTTAATTTTATTTGTAAGTACCATCAAAAGATTCATGTTTCAATTTTTGGTATTCTAAACCGAATCCATGTACTTACCTGTCGAGGTTGTTTTACTGCTTTGATGCTGTAGGACAATCAATAATGTTTTCTGTTGAAATATTCCTCGTGCTTTTAAAATTTTATCAGTTCCGTATTTTTTAATACAATATTTTATTATTTTATTTTTAGGGGTTTGAACCAACTTATTAAACAAATTGCTCTCCTAAGGATTGTTGGACACTTTAAGTATGCCTTCGTGACTGTAGAACTTGTCAGCTTGCATCAAGTTCCGACTGAAGGACGAATAACTACTCGATGCAGAATTAAAGGAATTTCTGGACTCCGCGTAAGTTTGATGTTTTAAGGACGAATGAGTATTTTCATTTACATCTTAGTATCTGCACTGGTATTGATTTCATGGAATTATTTGAAATTTCAGGTTATGTTGAGGTTTTGGCAGTATAAATTGTGGAAGTACAGGGAAATTATGAAGCAGGTTGAAACGTGGCACGATCTTATTATTCATTTCGATGTTGATGCTTCTAGTGGGCTCGTTTACAGGATCACATTGGACAAAGTAAGTGCGAATTATATTAAGTCTCTCCGATTTACGTATGAAAAATTAATGTGAAAATTCTGCTAGTTACACCTATACATAAGCAGTTAGGTACTTCGCACTGGCAAGTTTTAAGAAGTGGAGGAATTATACGTTATTATGTAACATGTGAACCGGGGCTTAAAAATAATAGTTACAGAAGTTACGTTACACAAGCTAATATATTCTCAGCTTTACATATTAGTTACATACTTCAATACACAAAACGTACCCGTATGTTCGAGGTTGTAGTCGGCTATACTTCGTATGTTAACCTCTTGGATTGGAATTTACAGCAGTGGGCACCTGGTAAAACCTATACCCGTTAATACCCAGGGGACCCCTCCAAAAACCATCGGCTAGGAGGACCCCCCTGCCAGGCCGAAGGCCTGGCATGCTAAATTGCAATGTTATTTCATGCAATAGGGTACCAGGGTAGGGGCACCCCTCCGAAAATTAAGCTTTTTTAGCAAAGAGACCCCCCCAGAAAAAATTTCATTCGCCAGGTATGGAGAGGGATATTTCGAATGTTCAGCATTTATGTCGCGTTATATCGTCTTTGGATAATTTAGACTAACTAGTAAGTGTCAGGATATCAGGTAGCGTATTTGAAGATGTTTTATTTGTCAAAATTCCAAAAATGAGAAAATATGAATAGGTACCTATGTATCTACATAGGTAAATTCCTTAATTTGTTGGCTTTTGAGATAGGGTAGTGTTTCTTAGCGGTCTCGTGCCCCTTCTAGAGAAAGAATACCGTGATGTTTCGGATGACTTTACCATAAATTCAAGTATGTAGTTTTTATTAAATATACCATATACAGGAGAAACATCAAACCCGAGTTTTCTCTAAACTTCTTAAAAAGGAATCTTAAAATAGTTAGTGTCACGTGACAGTAGCCTCAGACTCCACTCGAATGATATATTTGGGCTTCTATTTTCTGTTTCTAGATGCAATAGATAGATTAGAAAAATAGATTTTACGTCATTTGTTTTTAGTAGAATTAGTATTCTAATCGACATAATTGGTGTACTTTTGAATTGCAGGTGATCGAAGATAAAGATCAGCTCTTGGACGATCGAAAAGATAAGAAACTTCGGCTCGCTGCGAAACTTGCTGCTGCTTCTGGTGCATTTGCTTCCCCAATATTTGTAGGTGCATTAGATAATACAATTATTACGGCTATGTAATCCTAGCTCAGAAGCAATAGATGACTTATTAGACTTACTCGCCAGAAAAATATATGATATAATAATAATAATGTATTACAATATAGAGTTATAAATGAAAGCACTGCGAAATGTGAAATAATTTTTATTATTATATTAACTAAATATAATTATTGGAATTGTTGGGCGTTTTGAATGAAAGCAAGTCTTAGAGACAATTTAATTTTTCGGAAATTGTATATCTGTATCACCTAAGAGTTATCGCATGGTCTTGAACTATTATTGAGCTGGATTATCCTATATGAAGAATAAATCAGCGCGTTGCATGAAGTATTTTAGTGTCAAGATATTAATTAAATCCTTCGATATCTTCACTCGGTTGTGCTAATAATTATGTAATTACATCAAGTAATGCACATAACTTGTACTTTAAGAGCTAAATCTAGTTTCCGTGTTATTTCTATTACTGATCCTTCGTTAGTCATTCTAGGAAGCTCTAAGGGAGTATCAAGTGAAATAAAATACTTTTAACCATAAAATCTGGAACTTGAGCTGGTTAATAAAATATTTATATCGCCAAAATAGGATCCGATAATTCAAAGCATAAAGTAACTGCACTTTGTTTTTTATTAGTACCCTTACATATTACTAGCGATTGTATTTGGCCTTTTCTAGAACTGAGTGGCATTGCATTGTGGTGTGAAAATGTCTTGGTATGGGTGTATACATTTGACATTCGTTCCGATTTTTATTGAAGTTAAAAACAACAGCAAAACAATAGGTTTGTCATACGGGGGGCTCGTATGTATCTCCGATATCAACGGAAGATTGGATTTAATTGTTTGTTTTGTTTAAAATATCAAGACTTCAGAATTAAATTAGTGGTATAATTTGGTTGGTGCTTACGGCCTACGTCGTGTTTTTTTAATACTTAGGTAGTATTGTATACTAAATATGCAGTTTCTTACTACGCGTTCTTTTACGTGTTTATGAAAATATTTAAAATGTATATTCAATTTCACAGACTGTGACTTTGATTCCGGTTTCAACTCAACCTTTAAACGTAATGAACTTAGCCACATAATTATTTATCTGGTTTTACTTATTAGTTCAGTCCAACTACACAAACAGAGGCTTATGTCAGCATTAATAAAAACTGATACAACTTGTGCTTGTCGTGAACATCACATGACGATAGTTTGAATTCTCTTTGAAAAGTCCGGTCCACCGCTCAATAAAATTAAAATGACCAAATAATAGAAGGGCATGTCATCCTCATGCATTGTACCCGTATAATTGGTTTTAATTGAGCAAAACAAGCTAATTGCGTACAAACTGGATAAAATGCAAACCAAACTTGATATGCAGATTCTAAAGTACGAGTATCGGCGGCTCCTAATGTAAAAGTGCAAATCAAGGACGTTAAAGGAAGTTTGGTGCTTTTCCTGCAACTTCAAAACATGCGAAACACAATAGAATCGTTTTCAAATGTGGAAAATATCATAAGCCATAGTTGTTTCCAAAGGGCATAAAGCGTGGTACTTTAATATAGTGCAAATACTGATACATACTGGCTTTTTCCAGAAGTGCAAAATATGATATCAACCCTTTCATAACAGAACACTCCAAGAACAAAGTCCTCACAAGGTCACTCGGAAGCCGGGAATACCCGGAAGTGTGCAGTGGAATTCTCGTCAGTCTCATCTCAGTCCTCTACAGATAAACACTCCATTTCCAGCACAAAAAGACACAACCTTAACGGTTTGACATTTTACAAAACAACAAGAAAAAAAAATTACTAAAAAATCCTGCATGGTCTAAGCACTAATTTGAAAAATGTATCCACTTTATAAGTGTTTTTTAAACATACAAGTACTTAAAATTACAAGTATGTATGTACATGCATGTAAGTGGCA
The DNA here is from genome assembly GCA_034695205.1 of Dicyrtoma fusca. Lineage (NCBI taxonomy): Eukaryota > Metazoa > Arthropoda > Collembola > Symphypleona > Dicyrtomidae > Dicyrtoma > Dicyrtoma fusca. The sequence continues at coordinate 14,168 of JAQFZC010003263.1, forward strand.
GTGTTTCTTGCACATTGTACAAGTAACAGTATATTGAACACCCTTTTGAAGAGCTCATTGGAAAAAAATTCAAAAAAGTACAGTTGTTTTCAACTTTTCAATTTGCTCATTTTGAAAGCTTATTTTTCGAACCTGTCGCTTTCCAACGCCTCGTACATTTGTAAAGTATTTCTGGTTCTGAAATCTTTTTACATCAAAAAATAATTTATTTAATAAATGCATATATGCTATGTTAACAGGGGGAGGGGTGGGGGTTTTACAAAAATGGAAACGTTATTAGCGCATAGCCTTAAAGCAAGCCAAGAAAGAATGAAATACAAGATTTTTTGTAACTGTAATGTTACCAGTAAACTTGCTGAACGATCCGACGGACGAACGTACATACGCCATTTATTCACAGACTAACGTTGAGGACACAAAAGAGAGGGAATGATCGTGAGCCAACTGACCAAGTGATCTGTGGTTTGATTGCAATTGGAAATCTCGTTTCCGTTTTTGGTTTGGGTTCGTCCTGAACGCCAGCAATTGTCTATTATGCAGTGCATTTATGTACATATGATCGAGTGCAGAGCGTGGTGCAACGTGATGAGATGAGATGTGGCAGTGCAGGAACACAAGTTACCCCATAAAACGAAACTATTAGGTGCCGTAAAGCTCCAAATTGTGCCCGGAGGGCACTACTATTTCAAAATTCAACCTAAGACCCCGGGCACAGAGACCGGGCACAATTAAAGACCCGGGCAATAATTTAATTTGCGGAAATTCACATCGCATTTTATTGTCAAATCTTAAGATCTGACAGCAATAATCCATTCCGCAACTGAGTCTTCTAACTCTTGACTCGTGAGCTTTTTGCCAGCTCCTTCAACGAAACTTGCCTCCCTTTGATACAATAGTTTCCCCTATTAAATAAGCACAGGGGACGATAAATATTGAAAGCTGTAAAAATTCAAATACCTAGGTTAAAAATATTAACTCGCTAAAACTCAAATAAAGTAACGTTATACTTACTAAGTTTTGTTTCCTTGAATAATATGAATGAATTGAAAAATATTGTAGAGCAGTTATCGGATAAAGAATGAAGAAATGAAGAACCGGTGCGCGGTAGATAGTTGTGCTACTTTTCTAAGAGACCCGAGCACAAATAGAGACCCGGGCACTATTAGAGAGACCCGGGCACTATTTCGAAATTCGAGCTAGGACCCCGGGCACTATTAAGGACCGGGCACTATTAAGGACCGGGCACTATTAAGGACCCGGGCACAATTTGGAGCTTTACGGTATATCAATATCAATCAGTATCAGTCATCAGTCACAGGATCTATCTCTATCTATATCCGATAAACATATATAATATTAGTAGACTACAAATGCAGCCAGACTTTGTAGTTTTCTTTGAAACTGAATTAAAACTTGAATGAAATCGCTTTTGGCTGAATGAAGCTGTACAGTGACAGGGAAAGTAGCAGCGAATGTATAATTTGCATACATTATATAACGAAAGTATTAAAATATCTATGCAAAATACACGAAAGTGAACTGGACTTGCCCACAATGCAAACCAAAATTAAAGACACAAAAAAGTGATTAAAAAAAGTAAATAATGAACTCAAGGACGTTCATCTCTTGGGATTGCTTCCCTGTATTCGCCTGTGCCTGGTAGTCTGTATAGTTGGCGTCTACATATAGACAGAGAGACAAACAAACGGAAAAGAGAGATTCTATGGTCAACGGTCAACCAAGTTTGTAAAAAACTTGCCTCCAAGTTTTCACTCATCCAAATCAAAATCAAAGTCAAGTCGAACGAAAGTCAATCCAAGCCAAAGAGCGTCTAAAAACCAAAAACTGCTAATTAAACTTTTCAGAAATAGAAAAACTGCTATCTACCATTTACATAGTGCAATGTAACAAGGTGCAAACAAGATGCTTACTTACACGATATACATAAATAATATGAACGGAGGTAAAACGTTGATTGTTGGGACTTCCGTCAATGCAATACTTTTAAGCCGTGACAGGCCTTGGACCAACAATGCTTCTTCAACGAAGAAAGGATGACAATTATGAAGATATAATATTATTTTATACTACGTAGTGACCTTAATTAGTCTTAATTTGTAAATGTGTTTGTTGACGGAATTAAATATGTAGCTATTTGTCTTATATGTACTACTTTGACAATCTTTCATTCTTCTAAGAATGGTAATAGCAATTATATTGCCATATACTAGAACTCGTTTTTCAAAGCTAATGATAGACCTGGAAATATTATAAGAATGCATTCAAAACTTTCATATTACCTTTCTTCATCTTAATATTCCACTGCCAATCAATCATAGTCTTTGTGAAAAAGGTAGCCAATACAATGCAATAGTTTGGTTTACTAGCCAGGGCAAGAGTTCTCCGGAGACAGGAATGCATATGCGGTTATGTTATTATATGTACGTATTGGTATTCAGGAAAATATTTTCATTTAAATTCTAAATCTACTCACTAACACGGAACTTGGACATCAGACTATAATAATTAATAATATAAACCAGTAGAAGCCCAATCCATTGTCGCGCGAGGTGTCCTGTGGAGAGTGAGTCGTGTTATACTGACACACGTTCTCCATTTTATATGATTACTACTTTAAGAGGAAGCAACCGTCTAAAAGTAAAAATAGTATTCATTGCAATGGCAGTAGTATAAGTTTTTGACAAATATAGTAAATATTATATAATGTCTTTCGCAAGTTTCGTGATGATTACAATCTTGTGACAACTTCCGTCGAAAATATTTATGGGGCGTCACATGGGCTCACAGGTGTCTATCTGATGTATGAATTTTCTAATTTACGGTACCGAAATGAAAATTTGCTCTGTAATCATATTTAGGTTTTTGCTACAGTAGAACAAGCATTTGTATTACGGATGTGTTTAACTTTTACTTTTGTACTGTTGTAATTGTTGAGCGTACTAGCAATTTGGTCAACTGCTGCATAGATATTTACTTTGGTTCAGTTGTATCACAAGCAATACAAGTTTGAAACTGGGGAGATACTCAGTCAGATTGAGTGTCTATTCCATAATAGCCAATCATTATTTTCTTCCTAATTTCTTGTCTTTTTTGGTTTGATTCGGTTTTTTTCTTGTGCACGTGAGTAGTTTTTAATTGAATTTAAATTCGTGAGGTAGAAATAATTTTAGTCATATCAGTATTCAATAGTAATTAGTTGGTGACTCAAGGTTATTAATACTTCTACGTATATCTATCCTGATCCGGCATGTAAGAATAAATACAGGTAGTGTACCCGAACCATACTTATGGGCTTTACTCTACCCTCTAGTGTTGTCCAAGTACCACCACCAGTACCATCGGTACTGAGTTCCAGTAGGGTACTGCAATGGTACTGGTAGGGAAGGGTAGCGATCAGTTGTCGGTCACGTGAGGTACTGGTACTCACTGGTACTGATCAAAATACCCTAAGTAGGGAACTGGTACTCATATCAACTTTGACCAGCGGCTGTGCATACATTACGGCTAAATTTTTCAGAAGTTGGACCTAGTTTGCCCAGATTTAGCAGTTTTTGTTGGCTCAAACCAACCCCCTCCCCTTTGTTTGCAAACTTCATTTATGCACAACCCCTAGAGGGTCATCAGTCGTAACTTCGAAACTATATCTTCGAAACCACGACCTCGAAAACAATTTCTACGAAAATCCATATCTTCGAAAACTATTTCTTCGAAAATCCACAACTTCGAATGTTTACATGTTCGAAAATACACAACTTCGAAAGAGTATTTCTTCGCAAGTCCACAACTACGAATGATACGATTTCACCAAATAATAGTAGTGCAACTTAAATAGAGGAAAAATTCTGTGGTTACTTCTTTAAAGTGCTGTGTGAGCAAAATTGACTATTTGGTACTGCATCCTATATTAAGTAGCTGTTTTCACTAATTAGACGATTAGCAATTGGTATTAGGATAATTTTTGCAATTTTTCTGTATTTTTGCTAGCTGGAAAATAATGTGAAGTATGTTAGTATATCTGTTTGAAGAAATAATTTGAAATATAATGCACTTAGGTAATTACGTTTACTGACAAACTCTAACGTCTAATAACGATAGTAATTTAGTGAACGATGTGTTCAGTAGTTAAACATTAATTTTTGTTGTACCATTATATCATTAGTTTTCATATTTTGTGTTGTCCATTCTGAAATATTCCATAAAATAAAAGTTACTTGTTATCATTATTAAAACGTACGGTGCTCTCCAATCATTATTTTGCGTTGCTTGCTAAGTTGTTATATTCATAATAAAATTACTATATTGGTACTTGAACTTTTACTTTTGTACTGCCAGCACTGCAGTAATTGTTTTTTTGAGTGTACTAGCACTCGGGTTTGATTAACTGCTGCATAGATAATTTACTCACTGTCACTGCATTTTTACATTATTTTTGCATTATGCTAATAATGATGATGATTACAGTTCTTTTGTTACTGTTAAATTGCAAACCTAGCAACTCGAACTATAGTTCATCTACGTCCTATCCGCCTACAGCCTAAATCTTCAATAAGTACATACATAGTAGGTAAGTGTAATGTAACTGTACACGGTTCTTTCTGGATCAGGATACGTGGAACAGATACCTTGAGGCATCAAAGAATTTCTATTGAATACTGATATGACTAATTATTTCTACCTCACGAATTTAAATATTCAATTACAATGTACTCACGTGCACAAGAAAAGAACCGAACCAAACCAAAAGAGACAAGTTTAGGGAGAAAATAATGAATGGCTATTGTGGAATAGACGCTCAATCTAACTGAGTATCTCCCAAGTTTCAAACTGTATTACTTGTGATAGGACAGATAAGTTTCAGGTTCTTTGTTGTTGCTGAAGAACGAGAAGACGCTGCCGTTTCTCCTCCATGAGTCGCTCTCGGTGCTGGTGAATGTAATCATAGATATTTGGAAGGCCCATAATGACACAGGCTGAGAGAGCAGAGCGGTAAATATTCATATCCGTGGCTTCATACCACTCGTTGGTCCTTTCATCAAAACACTCAACGTGATATATGGTGGTTACCCCGTTAAAGCCCCCAATGCAAAATATCATGTCGTCAATGACCTCAATTGCGAAGTTGCTCCGCGGGTTGTACATGTCAGGAATGGTGGTCCACGTATTTGTCGAAGGGCTGTACTTCTCCCC
>JAQFZC010003264.1:0-19374 GCA_034695205.1 Dicyrtoma fusca
AAATTGAGACCAGTCACTTACACCCAACCTAGATGTGTGATATACCAGTGTAAAGGTAATTGCATTTTAAATACAATGGTTTGGACTGTATGATTGAAATCTAACAATAGACCAACATTTAGGCATGAAAATATGATTTTTTCATTATTTTTTTAACGTTTTTGAAATTTTTTTAAAAGTACAACGTGTTCAAAAACAAACACTAGATCTGTAATTGCCTTGTCATTTCCATTAAAATGATGTATTACGTGATGCAAAAAGCTGTCACTTTTGTAGGTTTTTCAAAAACCGAAAAATTTCAAATTAAAATTGCAACCGGTCACTCACGTCCAACTGCAATATGTTATATACAATGTTTGAAGGTAATCGCGTGCGCAATACGCATGTTAAGGACTTTTAGTTTGATACTAAACTTTAGACCCTCATTAATGCATGAAAAGTGGTTTTTTTACGCTTTTTCAACGTTTTTCGAAAACTTTCAAAATTTGAACAACATACTCAAAAACCAACATCAGTTCTTGAATCTCCTCTTGATTGCAGTCAAAATGGCATATCACACGGTCGCATTGGTGGCGATGAACTTGGCAGACTCATTTCTGTCCTACCGCTGCAGTGTTGTATTACGTGCACAAGAACGGCCCGTTCTTTCGTTCCGTTCTGGCTCATGAACGAACGAGAACAGAACGGGCTAAATTTCCACTGCACAGAGGCAGTTCCAATCAAAACGTTCCTCCCGTTCTTCTGAACGTCGTGATTTTTACCATGCGTGGCAGCGTGGCTCGAGCGTTCAGAGAACGGGAGAGAACGGAATGCAAAAAGAACGGCTTTTCCAAGTTGTGAACGAGAAAGAAGTCTGGACGGTTTCACGCGCAAAGAACGAACGATTTGAAATATTCGTGGACGTAATACAACACTGTACCGCTGCAACAAGGAAATCTGCACCGTCAGTCAATCTATGCCGAATAGCCGAAGCCGACTCGGACTCGGAGGACTCGGACTCAGTGCAGTGGGACTGTCCATAAATGACGTTTGAATTTTTCGGACATTTACTCCCCCCTTCCCCCAAAAGTTTGCATTTTGTAACATTAGCGTAAACGGAAGCTCCAACCCCCTACCTACCCACGTTTGCAAACGTCATTTATGGACAGCCCCTCTGAGTCAGACAGCCGACGGCTGTGGCTCTTTCTTTTCTTACTTTTTGCTTCAGGCTTTTTATGTCATACTTTCAGGGTCGTTCTTAAGAATGCGAAAGGAAAGTGGGTGAATCAGAGGGGGTTATAATGCTAACTAACTAGGGGTGTATTAACAAGAAAATTATGCTGCGTCATTTACGGACGGCCCTTTTCGAGAAGCAGTGATGAACCGGTCTTGATTTCTATGATGCTATCACGACCGCGAAAACATTGGAAGAGAAGAAGAAAATTTATTTAAGCAATAAATCACTGACATACAAATATGTTTGCCCTTGAGGACACAGTATACTATTACAATATGTTTGAGAGTTGTTATTTAGGTTTGGAGGTGGCACTTTTAGTGGCTAACAGGTTTTGTAAATTTTTGAACGTAGTAATTAATTGGATTAGCCGGAGTCGGGGTCGTAAATGTGGTTGTGGTAGATTCGGTGGCTTCCTCGGCTGGCTTCGATGACTACTTCTTCCCTTAATGATACTGGGAGGCCGAATTCATGTCGAAAATCTTCAAAAAATGTTGTGATAGTTCCCCCGGCCCCTATTAGAAGTCCGATGATTTTTATACTACGAAGTTGGCACTTCTTCATGAGGTCTGGGATACAGTCTTTGTAGATTCGGTTCTTTTCACGGTTGACTTCGTCTGCCTGATCTATTTCTGTTTCAAACCGGACTGTTGGATCGATGATGTATCCTTTTCGGGTCTTTAGGTCGTAGGTCAGGATGTCAACTCTCCGGTCCATTGTGGTTCCGCTGTTGGATGAACAGGGGAGCTCCACCATTACTTTGTTGTTTACTTTTTTCCTTAACGATTCTGCAATCAAGTTAACAATTAATTTTGTTGTGGCGGTCGTTTCGAAGGAGTTTGCCCTGTTTACAATAACCGAGAACGTGGGGTAAGGTTTCGAACTCGTTGCAGCCTGAGATTCTGCAGCGGGTGTTTCCGGTATAGCGCCCTGGGCGAATTCGAACGGAAGTGACATTGCCGAACATTTTCATGTACGTCGTCCATTCTGATGATGATAGCCCACTTTTTGCGAAAATTTTCTTGTTGGCTGGCGGACATTCCTGAAAGAGTGAAACCCCACGGCCCTTTTGACGAAGATTTTGCCAGGCTGTGTACTCCCGATCCTGTAAGTATTTTCGCAGTGTTTTTGAGGGCTTTTCGATTTCATTGTTTAAGGTGTCATCGGGGAGTTCCAGTTTGATTTCAAACTTCTGTCAAGCTGTCATCAATTGTCAAATTGTCAATCTCATTGCTTCAAAATAATTTACGAGAAGAACTGAAGTAAGTTTTTAATTGCTCGCCAAGTTAGAGTAGGGTACTTAAATATGGCAGATTTTGTTTACATTTAGGACGGTTGCCACTATTTTAATAGTTCAACTATTTTAAATTTCTGAGTCCTTCTCTTTTTTCCAATACCCAAGTGGCTCTATATAATTATTCTGGACAAAAGGATTAGCCCAAAGCAAAGCTAAAAAAATATCCATTGTTAAAATATTTTGTGGAGTAGTATTTTGGTATTTTGTAGCCACATCACTACACTTTACGAGTTAAAGTTGATTCACATTGAATTCTTCCGTAGCCTGACGGAACAAAATAAGCGACGGATGACGGATAGTTTCTTCCGACCTAAAATTTTGTTCCGCGTCCGTAACTACCAGGGATGGTAATTTGAATCGGAATCGGAATTTAATCGGTATTATTCTTAAATTAGAATCGGAATTAGAATTCGTATTTAAAAAAATCAAGAATTGGAATCGGAATCAGAATCCAAATAAACTCAAGAATCGGAATCTACATATAATCGAAATGTTATCCGATTCCGATTCCGATTTTTATTTTTCCGTACATTCTCTGTCACTACGTCCAATAGCATACAAGGTACATGTTTTGAATTGCTCTTAGCTATAGATAAAATATTTCTATGGGTCTTCACAGAATGGCAGTGAATGCTCGCTATTTAAAATACGTTTTGCGTCGGTGAATGTACACATGGATTGGCATAGCACTTTGAATCAAAAAGACCAAATTGACTAAATACAAATTGTAAAAAGTTGGAATGCCATTTAGTTTTTCATGTACCTAGACCTTATGGGACATGGTAAGAATGAAGTAATGTTTAAATTTTTGATATTTGAGAGTGGTAGGCTTAAATAAAGAAAATTATCAAAACTTTGTGGTAGCAGAATTCTGGTCAAAATTCTGCTGCCGCTGGGTAGTAGTAATACTTGGTAAAGTTTGCCTTCCCAATGGCAGCAGAATTTTGACCAGAATTCTGCTACCACAAAGTTTTGATAATTTTCTTTATCCAAGCCTACCACTCTCAAATATCAAAATTTTAAACATTGTATCATTCTATCCTATCGTCATAGGTACTAGGTACATGAAAATATGAATGGCATTCAAACATTTTGAAAATTGTGTATAGTCAATTTTATACTTTTGACACTAGGCTACCAAACAACACATGGATTGGCATAGCACTTTGAATCAAAAAGACCAAATTGACTAAATACAAATTCTAAAAAGTTGGAATGCCATTTAGTTTTTCATGTACCTAGACCTTATGGGACATGGTAAGAATGAAGTAATGTTTAAAATTTTGATATTTGAAAGTGGTAGGCTTAGACAATGAAAATTCTCAAAACTTTGTGGTAGCAGAATTCTGGTCAAAATTCTGCTGCCACTGGGTAGTAGTAATACTTGGTAAAGTTTGCCGACGCACCAGGGAATCGCACCAGGAAATTGCATTAGTTATGAGCCCCAGTAAAGTACTTACTAGCTTATTTGCAGCCGGACGGGTTGCAATCAATAATTATCGCATCGATGCAATGCATCGGTATACGGTTTGGGGAGAATTAAGTCGTAAGTGTACTGTATGAATTTGTTTTGCCTAAGCACCATCTAAAAGCGCATGGCTTGAGTCTATGGCCTCCGCCCACAGCATTTAGGCACAATTAATCAATGGCTTGAATTCAGTGCAAGAACTTTTGATCTAAGATTACGGGCTGCGACTATTATTACGGAGTACATCGCATGACGCTGGTGTCTAAACGCACAGCCAGGGCATTCATACTTGACCCATGGAATGTGCCCATCGCCTGAGCCTAGAAGCTAAGTACGTGGCCAAACTTGAATGCTTGATTCAAAAATGACATCTTACCCCAATACATTAAAAATGCAGACTACTCTGACAGTTTTTGCAATTCACAAGAGTACGACTAACCAGCGTCGACAGTAGAGTGTATAAAACCATTCCTGGCGCATAAATAATTTGGGCGTTTTACAAAATGTTTAAAATCACTAAAATTAATCATTATTTACTTCAAATAATACAAAGCATCTTCGTTTTTATGCATTTTTTAAACCATCAAAAACTTAATTTTAAAACTCAAAAACCGAGTGGGACGTTTTACAAAATGGTTAAAATCACTAAAATTAATCAATATTTACTTTAAATACTACACAAAATCTCAGTTTTATATATTTTTAAAACCATCAAAAACATAATTTTAAAAACCTCAAAAACAGATTGGGACGCTTAAAATTAACTAAATATTACAAAATTTCATTAAAATCGAAGATTAATTTATTTGTTGATTTTTTAAAAAATGTATATTGTTAATTTGTTTCTTAATTAAATGGAGACCAAGGTTTGTATACGTTGTAAGAAAACCAAAGACATTTGACTGTTTTATAAAACATACAATTCTTGTAGAGTGTTCAAACAAAAACAGGAACGAAAAATTTAAATGTGATTGTGGACGAATATATACTAAACGAAATCATCTTAGACATTTTCAATTTAAAGTACATACAAATAATACTTTTCAAAAACCAACATAAATAAATTTTAAATAATTATAAAAAAATAATTAAAAGTTTACTTTTGAATAATATGCATCTAACTTTTTAATTCTTGTTTTCACATCACTCGTAGTTATCAAATTTTTTACAACCCCTCGAGTCAGATTTTCATTCTTTTCAGACGAATTTTCAGTCTTTCGAGGTTTATCTGGATTTTCTTGCTTTGAAGAGGTTAAAAACCCATCTCGTAATACAACATATTCCGTAACGCATTCATTTATAATAGAAAATATTAATACTTTAAAAATAAAACAATTGTTATTTCCTTTCCTCTAAAATTTATAGGTTTAAAATGTTCATCTGTGATCCATACGTGTAATCGATCAATTGATGTGATGTTAGGAATAGAATAGTATACGGGATGTCTAGCTTCGTCTAAAATTTTGCAATGTGGAGGAAATTTTGGGAAATAGTATAAATACATCTTGAAGGAGCACCATTAATAGTAAACCCATAAACTAAATCACAATGAACTAAAACTGAATTTACTGGATTAATATCAATTATCATATCTGAAATATGTCTGCCAGCAGTTAAAATTTTTTGTGTAAAACCAAACAACTTTCCTATTGAATTATGCGGTGTGAAATCTACTACATAACCTATAGGAATTTCAATTACACACTTCATAATAGATACATCTGGTTTTATTTTTATTGTTTTAAAAATACCATTTTCAGGTGTATCTTTACTAATTGAATTATTAGTTCCACTGTATTTGCAACGTAATATAATAAGCATCTAGAGACAAACAATAATTTTGATCATGTTGTTTTGTCATTGTCATAATACTCGTAAGCAATACATGAAAAGCTAGATTTCTTACGTAAAATACTGATTTCCTCTCCACGGTCGAATTTGGTTTGCTTTAAATAGCTACGATTAGGGAACTTTATACCAAAGGACCAAAAGTTTCGAGGTATACTTTACTTGTTATAAGATACGTACTTGTTATGGTGAATTTTTACAAAATTATATGAGTAACTGAAGGTCTAAAAGTAGAAAGTTCCCACCCATCCTTAGAATATCTAAAAAATTCTTTTTATATAAAATAACGAAGGACTGAGTGGGTGAGTACATACGTATGTGGGAGTCGAAGGTTTTTCTCACATACGTTTAGTTCTTTGAATTACGTGTGTACCTTCCCTTGATTCCAAGGGGCGCTACGATTAGTTAACTTTCTACCTTCACCCCTTTACTAAATCATATAATTATAGTTAAAATTAAACTTTACGAGCATCTTTTACCTAGTAAATTATTTATTGCATTGCATTGCACCATATCTAAACGACGTCAGTACGCCGGGTGCATTTCGCTGGTGCACTTACCTGGTGCGTTTGCCTGATGCACTTATGCATTTACCTGGTGCGTTTGACTGGTGCACTGGTGCGTATTCCTGGTGCACTTGTGCATTTACCTGGTGCTTTTAACTGGTGCACTGGTGCGTATACGTGGTGCACCTGTGCATTTACCTGGTGCGTTTGCCTGATGCAAATGACTGGTGCTAAACACTGATGCATATTCCTGGTGCAAAGTGAGGGAAATTCAAATATCCTGGTGCATACCTGGGTTGTGTAACCGTACCCAAAATCCTTGTAGTTACTTACTCTCGAATGCGTACCTACTGAGTAGTACTGAGTATTGGTTTGCATTACGTTAATTTGTAAAATCAAACTTTAGCTTTTAACTTTTTTTAACCATGCCACGACCTACTACTAGCTCAGTTTACAAGCATTTCGATTATTTATTAGAAAATGATAAATGTAAGTGTAAGACGTGCGTTGCAGAAGTTGCAAAAAAGTAACGACTAACCTAAAAAAACATTTACACTCGAATCATCCTGAAAATTACCAAGAGGTTTAAAAGGTTGACTGCAAACGGAATTTTCATTTGATAACAGAAGTTATTTTAATATACAGATATTTCTACGTAGGGTGAAGGCCTGCAATTGTGGTCGGCTGATAAATGTGGTCACCCCCTTTGTTAACCAGTGTCAACGTTCAACAAAAATTGAACACACCTGGTTTCGAAGCTTCGGGTACCAAACTTCACATTGAGTATATGTGAGATTTCGATTGACATTTGACACTGGGTGAAAAAGGGAGCGACCACATTTATCAACCGATCACAATTGCAAGCCTTCACCCTACTTAGTAATGTAAAGTTTATTTTTATTATTTAAGTCCGATGCTTCAATTTTGTTCAAAAGCGTTGCAGTGATACTGCCATACTGCTTAGCTTACCAGTGACACAAGTTTCCGTAGAACGATTATTTTCAGGCCATAAATTCATCCTAAGTGACCTTAGGTCAAATTTGTCGGCAGACAGCGTCAAAAACATTATGTTTTTGCGAATTAATAAGAAGTTTGCATAAATGGATTTCAAACAGCGAATTTCAACGGTTTTTCAAATCAAATAATGAAGTTTTGTAATCCCAAAGGTGAATTTTTAAACATATTATGTATGCTTTTATACTCTTTGTTATTACTACTTTGACACTGAAGTTCTGAATAAACAAATAATTTTTGCGCAGAATTTTAATCGGAATCGGAATTCGTATTTTAAAAATTAATACAGATTAATTGGAATTGGAATTGCAATTCTAGATTTCGAATTAATCAGAATCGGAATCAGAATTCAAAAAACTTGATTTTACAGAATTGGAATCGTAATCGGAATCATTATTATACGAATTACCATCCCTGGTAACTACCATTCAAATTAAAAAATATTTTGACGGAGGGAACCTGTCGGCTGTCATTCCTTGAGTATTCCTTGATTATTATAAAATGACACGAAAATTTAAAATTATCGCACAAAAAGTTCGTCATTGTTGTAACTTTATTTTATTTTTCTGTTTTATTTTCACATTCGACAGTCTACGCTTGAGGTTATCAAAATGAAATCGAATTCAGCAGTTTCAAGTGACAATAGAAATTGTAGACTCAAAGATAAATAAAAAATAATAGTAGGTACATTAAATTTAGTTGACCTCAGGGTTTAACCAGGTCACAGTAAAAGATTATAACCTAGCATGGGCTATAGTTATGAAGCACTTCCCGACTGTCATTACCTATTTCATCCTACCTTAACTTTTGAAAAAGCCAATTAGGAAATAATAAATTCCCGTGATACACGTCCAGTAAGGGAAAGTGCTCTTGTATGGGCGTAAAATGCTCCCAAAAAAATACTCCCAAATAGGAGCAATTACGCTGGGATTGTATGCTTTTACATGACGTAGTGCTGTAGGTATAGGACCTGCTGGGGCACTTCCCAACTTACATCATATGCAATAGTGATACAAAACAGCGACAATTCTGTCAATGAGCATTGTGATTATTTGTGGGTTCGTGAGTGTAATTTCTGAAATGTCCCTAACTTTCGCACAGAAAAAAAGTCTTTTCTTTAAGCTGCTTTTGCTCAAAATTTAGATGGACAACCCAAAAAAGCAGATAGATAACTTTGTGCAGTTTTTAACGCTCTTTCCAATGGTATACTCTGTACCTGCCTCCAGTCAGCCTTTATCATCTTCCAACCCGGTTTTTAAAAAAAGGTTTCCAACTTACTCCGGTATCGGAGCAGAAAACGCTTAAATTAGCTTATTTAAAAAAATAGTACGCCGACCTGGGAGTAGTGCGCCCGTTTAAGAGCAGGTTTTTTTGGGAGCATTTTAAGCCCATACAAGAGCACTTTCCCTTACTGACTTCCGAATACATTACCTATAAAGCAAAAAAAGGAATAATGTCATGCGTTACTCGTACCGTTTGTGGTGTGGTAGTAGACATTGTGTGTCAATTTAAATTCTCAAACTGCCCCTGATCAAATACACCATAAAACACGGACTTGTTTCACTTTTGGGTCTCTAGCTTGGCCAATGATTTTTTGTGGGTGACCTCTGGCCTCTTTTCTGAAAGTTCGAAAAGTTCTACATAGCTCAATTTAAAATTCATTAGTCACAATTAGTTAATAAAAAGATAACCTCAATCAACGTCGATTTCTTATGTGACCAGTACTAGGTACGTTCGAAAGTTCTAATTACTGCTCCTATCCAGCGTCACTGAGCAATTACCTTTGACATGACATGGATTTTAGGACCGTTTTTGCGCTTTCAGAAAAGGAGTCATGGCTCATGATTCATGAACCATCCTAAATAAATCGATTGTAGGAAAGAATGTTCCCGGAAAAAATGTTCCCGGAAAAAATGTTCCCGGAAAAATGTTCCCAAAAATGTTGATGAAAAAATGTTCCCTAGCTCCAAGTTGTACACCCTGTGTTTTGCTTACTACATGCCACCAAACCCTGTTGTACCTGAATCACGTTTTTGTGCTCGTTGTATAAGTATAGGTAGGTACCCTTCAGTTGCGAGCATTAACAGCTCAAGTAGTTTTCAAATCGTCAGGGTTGCGTTTTAATTGTAAAATATAAAATCATGGAAATCCAGATTTTGCAATATAATAAAAGCAAACGAAAACTCTCCATTCTTTTCCGTGCAATTAAAAAAACGCTTCCACTAATAAGAAGGCTACTTGCGTCATACGTCACCGTAATTCATCAGGTATGTGACGATGCATGTTTTAGTTAAATGAGCAATCCTCCATCTCTACGTAGCTCTGACTCTAATTCTCTCTCTTAATTATAATTTCGATGATCACTGGGGAAATGAGATGAAGATCTCACTATTTCTAATTAACTTAGCAACTCGCAAGGCTCTGCTAGTGAGAGAGTCGGCCATGGTAGACCTCAGACCGGTTGGTCATATTCTATCTGTCAATCTGCGACACTAAGCTAGAGTTGAATCCGTGGATGATCCTCTCTCAAGACTCGGCCACACTGAGGGTTTTAGTGCCCACGGCCGAAAGATCGATCGCGGCGCGGGGTCGACTCCCGCGCTGGATGGGAGGAAGGTAATGCACGATAGTACACGTTTAAACCCACGGGCGCCCCAAACTAAGACGCGACACTGAGTTTTGGCTTGATCCGTGGGATGTAGATGCTCGTCGGCTGGGCTCTAGAAAATCCGCGTCCTCCACGGGCTGGACGGACCGATCGCGGCGCTGCCTCGATCTCCGCGCTGGAGGATTAATGGCAGACACCCCCCGGAATACTTTCACACACCAGGGGGTCACCGGCTGGGGCGCGGGTCCAGATTAGAGCCGAGTCCGATAATGAGTCAGATCCGCCCACTTGACCAACAGCGGATGAGTAGAGCGGGTCCACTTATACCTCCTGACTCGCACTGAGATCCAACTTCAATCGCGCCCCGCGCGCGAGGAGACGTCGTATACACTCCTAGGGACAACTGCGGTGAGTTGGGAAGTACTACCAAGCCGGGTGGCCGGGTAGTGAGGGCACGATCACAGGCTTGAGTTTTCCCGTCTCTACACAATACATGCAACTATGTCCTATGCCTTTTAACACAATAGCGAGAATGATGGGCAAAATATAAAGTTCAAATGGTCACGTAAACACTCGAGACTTATAAAGAATTTGGATGACTTTATTTAACTAGCAGTTTATCACACGTCGATCAGTTAATTAACTTGAATCAATTCACTAGGGCTGACCGCCCAACCTACACTACAGTAATCAACTAAATTCACTCGAATTAATTCACTAGGGCTGACCGCCAAAACTACTGCTAAAGTACTCTAACTAGAAAATAAAAATAATGTGCTAAACTATTATTGAAACAAGAAAGAAGAAGAGAGTTTGGGCGTGGTGCTGAAGGGAGAAATGGAATCTCGACATAGCGAAGCTTTTGCGTCCGAAAGATTCCACAGGCAGTTAGAGACTGAAGACGCTAGTCCTGTTGGGACATGAACGTCGAGGCTGGGGCACGTCCGCTTATCGGACTTTCTAATCTTTGCTCCATGCCGTATTCTCTTCTTCTCTGTCGTTCTGCTTCTTTGTTTGAGTCCAGTGCGATCGTAGGGCGAACGCCCGAGGCTGCAGGTTTGAACTTGGCGGAGTAGTTTCATGAGGAAGAATCTTTCTCATGAAATTACTTCGCTCAACAGAGACTAGGTGTCTCCTGTGCCCAATATGCGAATTTTTGGTCTTACACATTAACTGATGGAAACAGCTCAATCTAATAAAAAAATAAATAAAAACGTTTTTAATTTCCAAAATGGTATGTTTTTGAAAAATGAGGGAAGCTACGATAAAATAATTTTCACGGCTCCATTAAAGATCTTAGACTACAACTGATTGCAGATTCGGAATCAGCGAGTAAAACTGGGTTGACAATTGGTTTAGGCTGATTTAAAAAATCTTTATTTTCCAAATTGGACTGGTATTTTTTTGAAAAATGATGGAAGCGACGACAAAATAATTTTCACGGCTCCATTAAAGATCTTAGACTACAACTGATTGCAGATTAGGAATCAGCGAGTAAAACTATACTATAGGAGGATACTATAGTACATAAAATCATTCGTTTATTTAGATAATGTCAAGGATTGTTCGCCTATATTTAACGGGATATATACATGGGTAAGGGAGTGTAATTGAACATATTACTGTCACTGTTCCTTGATTTTACAATTACCAGTATTTTTACTAACTGGTTTGTCATGCACTCTCCATACAGTATCACTAGAGTTAGCAGCACGGAACTGATTTAAATAATAAGCTTGCTTTGCCCTGCATATCGTATTATTAAAGGTGTTTCAGAACTTGTACATTTCGAAAACGTCAGGGCAGTTTGTATCTCTAAAATGTTTATACATGTGGTTTTTTTTAAATGAGGTGGGTAATGTCCTCAGTTAACCAGGGCGCTACACACCTTTGACTCTGAACTTAACTATAGGTGCAGACTGGTCTATAACAGAGTTAGGTAAATTTGTAAAATTAACAAGTGCCAGGTCTGCGTTATCAGTGGCTGATAACAACTGCCATGAAAGCTTAGCTAATTCAGTTTTGAGAAGAAAACAGTCTACATTTTTATAGGTAAGAGCATGTATATATTTAGGCTGAGAGTGCGACTTAACATTCTTAAATACAATATAGATTAGATTGTGATCCGACGAAGGAAAGTACATGTTACCAGCTTGTGCATACGTAAATGCATTCGATACATACAGGTGGCCAATAAGAGAAAAGCTGGTTAGTGTTACTGTAGTATTACATTTTACAAGTTGTAATAAATCATGTTTATTGGCAAGGCAAAGCAGTTCTTTTCTATGGAGACTTGGGCACAATAAATCAATATTTAAATCGCCCATAACAACTATATTAAGTTCAAAAGTCTTAAGTTGTTGTAAGACGCTGTCAAAGCAATTCAAGAAATTATTTATATTCATGTGGAGGCTTATAGATTGTTAATAGAATGAATGGCCTTTTAAAGGAAAAGTAAAATAACAGATATTACACTTTAAAATACACCGGACTTTCCCAGATTTAGTCCGACAAATTTTGCACTTGACAGCATTCACGGTGGATCCATTACAGTTACAGTAATAAAAATGGGGTATGGGAAAGGTAAGGGACTGCAAGAAGGTAAAGTAGCTAGGTCCAGAGCACATGTCCAGCAACCACCTTGGAGTTAGACTAGCAGCAGAAATGTAGATATTGTTGTGTGGATATAAAAAGCGTCAAATATACTGGTGTAAGATGTCCAGATATTGATAAAGAAATAACAGTGTGATGCCTAATTAACGTATGTTTTATATTAGAATATATAATTGACGTGCAGCTAAAACGTAGTGTGCAACCCGTAAAAAAGATAACATTTGATCTGCTTAAACAATACGATACAAATGTGTTATGTAACAATATGCATGTAATATGCTACAATAGTTGTATATATAATGCTTTATTGGTGTTGTGCATTTCTTAGTTTCAGCTACAGTATGTAAAAATATTATTCACCCACTAACTTGACATTACATATAAACTCAAATATTATCTTAACTAGCACAGCTAGAATACAGTGAATGTCTTAAAAAGTAGCTTAGAAATTATGTCTTCTGTTTGGAAGTTGAAATTGTGCTGTGTCGTTGCCCCCGCCCCAACACTACCTGCCAAACCGCCGGTAAACCAAAACGTAGGCAAAAATAATATTCACCCTCTGCCAATTTGTAAGTTTAATTAATTAAATATAACAAAATGAAACAACTTAGATACCTAATTTAGTATTTGGTAGCATTCCCCTTAGCCTTAATAACAGCTTGGATGCGTGCATGCACACTTTTGATAAGTTTGTGGGTAACTTCCGGTCCGATTCGGTCCCACTCATCCATAGCTGTGGAAATTAGCTCTTGCTTGTTTTTCGGGTGTCTTCCCTTCATCCGGTTTTCAAGTTCGGCCCACAAATGTTCTATTGGGTTGAGATCCGGGGATTGTGGCGCCCAATCTAAGACATTTACGTTGTTTTTACGGAACCATTCTTGAACAACCTTGGCTGTGTGTTTGGGGTCATTGTCTTGCTGGAACACAAAACGGCCCCTGACCCTGAGTTTTCGTACTGACTGGGCTAGATTTCTTTCAAGAAGGTCAATATAGACCTCCTTGATCATAATTCCAGGAATATGGTACAGACTGCCCACCCGATTGTACCCCATGCACACCCAGAACATACAGGAACCCCCTCCGTGTTTCACTGTCGGGCGGAGGCACTTTGAGGAAAGTTCTTCTCCGAGCTTTCTCCATACCCGGACGATTCCGTCGGTTCCAAATAAATTAAACTTGGTCTCATCAGACCAGACCACCTTCTTCTAGTCTTCAATATTCCAGGAAGCATATTTTCTAGCCCAGTCCAGTCTCTTCTTTCGATTTGCCTTACTAATGAATGGCTTCTTTCTTGCAACCCTGCCATTCATGCCTTTTTCATTTATCCGATTTCGGATTGTTTGGGGCGAAACTTGTACCCCGAACTGGGATTGAATTTCTGCAACTATGGTAGGAGCCGACACCTTCCTATTTGCTTCTACAAGGCTCAAAATTCTTCGGTCCATCCGAGTTGTAGTGGCGCGCTTCTTACCCCACCTGGGTAAATTCTCAATGGAACCCACCGATTTCCACTTTTGTATTATAGACTTTACGGTATTGATATTAACACCTGTTGTATAAGAATAATATAATAAGAATATAATGAATTGTATGTATAAGAAGAATATAATATGACACAACTTTTTGGCGTAAAGTCTTATATAACTCTTTCGTCTTAACCATGATTACGTAAAATGTATATATGTTTACGTAATCACTTGAAAATTGAAAAACAACGTCACTTATAGTTGCTAACTTACATTAAAACGCCTTTAAACTTACAGTATTAAATATAAGTGAAATAAATACTATGTAAAATGCTGGAAACATACTGCGGGTGAATAATATTTTGGTGCCTTTGTTGTTACTTTTGGCGGTTTGGCGGTTAGGATTTTCGCGCTATTGCTAAAAATAAATTATGTCACATACCATTCTACTTGAAATTAAATAAGCTACATTTTCGATCTAAGATTGTTCCTTTGTCTCTTTTTACTAAGCTAGTACCGGCTGTTTAACTTAGATGGTACCAGTTGGTTGAATAATATTTTGACATACTGTATATTATGAATTATTGTGTGAATGTAGTAAACAGTGACATGCATTTGTATAATAAATTGTAATTATTATTGCACCTGTACAAAGTCAAAACTGTAATAACAAGGGCTATATAAGAATATAAATTAATGACACCAACGCTTTCGTGATTACAGAATGGGAGATAAATTCGAACCATCGGCTCCTAGAATGGTTCTGTGGACAATAAAACAAAAGCAAAGTGGACCTGTTGCAAGATTTAAAAGAATGAACAAGAACTTTTGCATTGTGAGTTTCTCTCTAGTTATATAATTATCCGTCGGTAGTGTCAAAATACACCAATGCGCAATGTTGATATCTTTGTGCTACTAATTTTGTTTACATGGGTTTGGAATTTCTTTTGCAGCCATTGGTGGTAAATTATGGCCATGATGATCACTACCGAGATTTGATCCATGAAGTAGATGATATCAATCCGGATTTTGCAATTATTGGTACATTTAACAATACTCTCAGGTGTGTATAATTGATATAGATAATATCCACATAAGCATTGATTTAGTTGTTTTGTTGTTAGGTGTACATGAAGAAAATGAGGACGCGTATCGTGGGCTGGGTGTACAGGAGATAGCTGAGCCAGGTATAAATGTTAAATGATGCACATTTTTCAAAATTAAGCTGCTATTTTCTTTTATGTTGCATTGTCAAATTTCATATTGCATGGAATAATATTGTGTACAGGAATTGAAAATGACGTCGACCCGGAAAATTTAGAACAACCTGCGAATGAAGGCCAAATACTTTAGTTGGGCCATAATAACGATGCAGGTGAGTAATGTTTTATAATTACATGTTAGCAAATGTAACGTTGGTTCTTGCCTTTAAAATTAGTTTTATTTAAGTACTTCTACAAGGTCATAAAGCAATGCAGATTTAATTTGTACTTGAATTTACGACAAGGCTTATCACAAAACTCACATTAAATTAAAATCTTTAAATTTGAGTAGATTATCAAAACGCTGACGAACACAAGGCGCGTGTGTATCATGGTAACCTCAGGGAACGGGGACGTATATTTAGAAAAACGGCCGAGGGTAAGGCAGCCCGCAAGGCTAAGAAGCATAATGCAAAGCAGGCGAAAATGCTTAATAGCGGCGGTATGGTACAATGTACAAGTGTAGAATAGAGGAAGCAAAAAAATATGTTTGATGTTACGTTTTGTAAGCTAGAATTAAAATAATAACTATTAATAAATGGTTTACAAGAACTTAGTTTTCAAACGTTTAAATTACTTAAATAAATAAAACGACTTTTGCAATTTCCTAAAACTAATTATTGTGAAAAAATAAAAATAATCAATTCCGTTTTTTATTATTATCGTTGTACGTCGCATTGTTTTAAAACATTATTTGGTAATAGAGTATAAATGTTGTAGTGAGCTACAAAAGCTGTATATCGTCAGTGTCAGTGCAAAGAGGCCTAAATTTAGTTGTAACTTAACTCCAAACTGGCCGGTGTCCACCCAAATAGCAACTGCAAAGTGGTCAGAGTCCATCTATAATGCATTGATTGTACGGGGTCTCAGATAATACCCTGCTCAGACCAATCCAACAACATTTGTGGGCTAGACCCACAACAAAATTCTATAAAATGTGTTGTAACGTGATTGTGCGCCTTTGCTGGTTTATTCTATGGACGGAAGAGACTGAAAAGGTTATGTAGAACCCTTAGCACAATTTGGATGGACTCCAACCACCTTGCAGTCCGACCACCAACCAACTAGTGTGTATAATTTATTATTTTGTAGGATATATCAACAAGCATCCACTCCTTATTTCAGGCAGCTATTGCTCTATATACTAAATTACTCCCATAATTCAGACCTTTTAGGAGCATGAGATCTGCTTATGTTTCCATTTTTTACAAATACATATGTACAAAATAGAAGGATGGGACGTAACTATTCTTGTCATGAAATCGCATTCTTTTATTTTATTTAAATAAGTTCGCTCTGAAGATTGCCTAGGAAACGATATATTTGTTTATTACATTCGGTAGGCTGGCTTTTGGCATCGGTAGGCTGGTTTCATATAATCGGTAGGCTAGAAGGCGGTAGACTAACTTCCGGCTAATGTCGCATTGGTCAAAAATTAGGAAAAATTGTTGTTACCCTGTTATTATACCTTCTTCTTGTAATAATTATTATTATTTAATAATAATAAAAAACTACTCTTTGATGGTGGATTTATTAGAGACCAGGGAACTATTAGAGACACGAGTATTATTAGGGAATCTTTACCCGACAACCTTTTACATAATTCTTCTTACTCCGGAATGGCATAGCATGTACAGAACGGATTTTAAAACTGGCTACCCCTATGTGTGATCTTCTAGTGTCAAAAACCACTAAAAGCATTATCATTCATTTGCTTTTTGACGTTTGTCAAATTGAAACTACATAGATTACATATTGGAAAATGTGCTCAAAACTTGTAACTGCCAAAATAATTGTGAGAAAACAGCGGTGTTTTAGTAAGCACGACAGGAACCTGTAATTTTTTTACTTTTCAGAATAAAACATTTAGCACGTTTTCAATTATGCAATGCTGCTAAATCGAAGGTCTACACAATACTCACCAAAGAAATTCAATATGCGCTTTGCATGTTTTAATAAAGCCCAATCCATGCTTTGTATGGTTTAAACAGGTGTAAATCAAGCTTGTGCATGGTTTGAAAAGGCATAAATCAAAGCAATGCTTGTATTAACAAAGTGTGAGACTGATTTTTGTGGCTTAAAAAAATTGTAAAACAGGGTTTTTGATGTTTTAAAAAAGTTTAAATCCGGGACTAGGGTAAAGGCTTCTAATTGTGGTAGCTTTTTGAAAAATAATACTTTCGAAGCTTAAAAACGATAACGTGCTACTACTGAATAAAATAAATAACGGATTCAGATTCCTCAACCAATTTCACGCATTATTAAATAACCGATTACAATTTTACTAACATTTGACTTTCAAAAAATGAATTTCAGTGGCTTACGTTAGACCTGATTAAAATCACTATGAGAATTAAGTTGCTCTGCTTATTTTGAAGAAGGACACGCTTCTAAACACATAACGGAAAAATTTATTAAGATGTTTCATGTTCATGTTTTGATTGTAGGCTAGAAACATTTCAAAATATAAATAATAATTATAAATTAGATAAAGAAAATTATATGTTAAACTTAACAAAACCAGGCATTTCCTTAATTAATGAAACATTAAAGCATAAAATATTAAGATTAATTTAACTTTAGAATGTGAATTTAAAAAACTAGATGATAAAGAATTAAGGATGAGACATGCATTCCAATTACAAAATGTAGAATTATTGCAAGGGCCTCGTTTAAGTTCGTTTTAGAATAGTCAAAAGAATATATTTATCGCTCGATGTGATGAACTAGAAGCAAAAGGGTCTGGTTGGATGCTTAATTAAATAATTTTGTTAAAAATCAATATAAATAAATTTACCACTTTAGGTGGTAGTTCATACATTGAGTTACCAAAATGGATAAAAGACAAAAATACATGTATTAATATTAAAAATGAAGATAATAAGTGTTTCCTCTATAGTGTATTCGCTTGTTTATATCCAGCAGAGCGTGATGCAGAAAGAGTAACAAAATATTCTCATTATTTAGATTCAGTAAAATGTGGTGATGCAGAATTTCCAGTTAAAATCAAAGATATATCAAAATTTGAAAAACTAAATAGTATTAATATAACAGTTTTTGGTATTGAGAAGCTTTCAATATTTCCTCTTTATCACAATAAAGAACAACAATATGAAACAAATATTGATTTATTATACTTTACTGAAAACGATAAAAATCATTATTGTTGGATAAAAAACTAAAGTAGATTATTGAGTAATCAGTTAAGTACTGAGACGCATGAAAAATATTTTTGTAGACGATGTTTGGCGTATTCCACAAGATATCAGGATAATTTAAAAAAGCATCAGGAGTTATGTTTTCAAAATGAAGCATGTGTATTTATAATGCCTGCAATGAAAGAAAATAAAGAAGGTGTAATGGAAAAACCAGTTATACAATTTAAAAGCTTTCAAAGACAAACAAGACACCCATATGTAATTTATGCTGATTTTGAATCGTTTTTAAAACCGACACACATGTGAATGCAATCCAGAAAAAACTTTTACTAAAAAGACACAGCTTCATACTTCTTCAGGTTATGTTTTATATGTTAAAAGTGTTTATAATAATTTCACTGAACCATTAATTAGTTATAGAGGGGTTAATGCAGACACATTTTATTAATAGTTTGACAACAATTTCTACAAAAAATCAATCTTTTATGAAACAAATTAAGCCCATAACTAATATTAAACTAAAAGCATATAATGCAGCCACAAAATGTTACCTTTGTGAAATAAAATTTTCAGAAACTAATCCAAATGTCAGAGATCATGATTATTATACTGGAGAATATAGAGGCGCGGCATGTAATAACTGTAATTTATTTAGTAGAAATGCAACATTTTTACCAGTAATTTTTCATAACATTTCGAGTTATGACATTTATTTATGTATTTATTTATTCAGCTTTATTAAAGTATCAAGTTATACAATGCACTGCATTGTTTTCCAATAACGGATACTATATGGTACATACATTAGTTAGTTAATCAAAAACAGTCCAAAATTGAGCCAGTTAAATACATAGGTAGTAGGGATATATACATAGGTCAGGGAGGGTAAAGGAACATATAACTATCACTATTCCTACACTT
>JAQFZC010003265.1:0-19373 GCA_034695205.1 Dicyrtoma fusca
GATAGAAGGATTACGCTCTCAGCCATTCCAAATTAACACTTGGCGAGTAAGGACCGAGGAATCGAGAATAATAAAAAAAAATCCTAAGCGTCCTAGTAGCAGTCGAAGATCTCAAGGTAGACAGACACATCTCTCACATCTACGAGTGCTCTCACTCCCACAGTACTGCAGTTTTCAAAGAGCGTAATAAGGGAGTAACATACAGTTTTAGGAGAAATTTAATATTTTTAATGTTTCACATGAGTGGGGACCAGATTACATGACGTGGACACCAGGGAAAATTTACACCGCGGTAGTATATAGACTATATATATATACTGTGGAGAAAGTGCCTGCTGCAACCTAATGCTATGCCTCTGTGGGAAAAATAATGTTAAAAATACTTTGGTACAGCAGTACATAGGAGAAAGGGAAAAGCCTCGACTGACTCGCAGTCTATATGTAGTGAAACAAGGAAATTAAAAGTAAAGTAAAAAGCGATTATCCTTGGTGCAGGGCGGAGGAAGAGCTCTGCTGGAGTTTGTGTGTGTGTAATGACTCTAATGTAATATTGAGATGTGAATGATCTGAGGGCCTCCGGTAGTTGGGGAAGGGAAGCTGAAGAAGAAGAAAAAAAAAGTTAATTTTGACCATCTAAATTTTGTCTTTCTCGTAGGGATGTGCAAGCAGTTGGAGCAGTTAAAGAAGGAACGTCAAAGTCAGTCAAGTAGTTACTTACCGGGTAATCTGAGTAATAATCATCATCATCATCATCATTCGACGTCTTCGTCGGGGAAGAGCGGGAGCGGGAGCAACAGTAAAGTACAAGTAGTTAGTAGTACGGGGAGACTTCGACTGGGGAATCATTTCATAGATGAAGCCGCCTCCTCACCCGACAATGACCATCAGCATGGAGCCTCCTCATTGAGCGGCTCGGGCGTCACCTATGAATGCTTGGCTCTCAATATCAGTCCGGACTTGGGGGAGCGGATTATGTTGAGTGGTCAGCGGGCTTTGATTGAGGAAGTTTTCCCAGAAACGGGACATGCTGTCATGGATGTTCGGACTAGTGTAGCCTGGCATCATGATGCCCGACATGTGATTCGATTCCCTCTCAATGGCTACTGTAAACTCAACTCGGTCCAAGCCATTACGAGACTTCTCAATTTAGGCTACCATTTAGCCGCCAGTCACGGCGGCGGGGTTGATAGTCAACAGTTCTCCGAGTACCTTTTTATACGTAAAGCACTGCCCCTCTAGAAGACACTAAACTTTTACCCCCCTTGGACGGCGCTTTCCGTTACTACCTATTATTACCTACCTATGCAACTATTCCTCCTTACCTCCCTTGTCTCTCCAGGTGTCTTTCCGTACAGGATAGTTCAGTCAGATTTAGTGTGTCACTTTCAGTCGACCTGGTACATAATCATTTTGACTTGTGAATTTTGGGGATTTTTTGTTTATTACATCTAATTAAATCATTCAGTACAATTACACTGCAAAAACTCATTTGCAATTAAAAATGTCAATTAGCTTTAGTCTACTAGCAGATTCGAATTCGATATTTGTACATTATCTATGTCGTCATACTATTATATACATATGTAGGTATGTAGCCTGTAATGCTATTCAAGTAGAAGCTAAAATACCTACGGTTACATTCGATCTTCAGTGGTACTTAAATTAAACATTACTATAATTATGGGCTATGTTCTCTACTTGTTAAACTATGAATTATGGTCAATATCAATAACTTATGGTTATGTTAATTAAACCTAGGTATGATAGAAATAGGAGTAACTAACATTTATGTAGAAGCAACAGTTGAAGTAGTTTTTAAAGTTTAATTTTTTTAAATCTAAAAAAATACATGTTCTCCTATTATAATAACTTTATTATTATACGTATTGTAGGTATGCATTTTTTAAAAACTGTATTCCACGTAGGTAGGTACCTACTTTAGTTCTTTCTGATCTGCTGGAATCCAAAGACAGTCTAATTATGTATGTACTTAACTAAAGGAACGAAGCTAACGACATGGACTTAAATTATTTGGTACTAGTTTAATTCTCATCCGTATCTATGGAGTTACTATTGTTATTATTATTAATTATTATTATCATCATGATTTATTATAACATGAGCTTAATTGAGTCAGTGTACCTTTTGCACGTACGTGGTGTTCTAATTTTTATGGTTGCCTAATTTAGCTTACCTAATTTAATTGCGTAATTAGATGTAAGTACCTACCTAGTAATGGTATTTCATAATTTTTTATTACTACAACTTTGAAGTTGGGTGCCCTTTACATTATTGCATTGCCATGGAGCTCATCGTCAGTGAAGTCACATACATATTTTATGTTTCCGTGAAAAACTGTAATAATTTGTTTTGAATCTTTTACGGTGTTGCTTAAGAATGAGTACCTACGCACTTTTGGGATATACCAATGGATTTCTTACAAAAATATAAGTATTCGAACAGCTCCACACGTTTTTTATATGCCCCGAAGCTACATTGCCAAGCCAACCTCCAGAATATTTGTGTGCCATAAGGTGAAAACAACGTAGAGTTACTAATACAATTTCAGTTGGTGTACAACTACATGTACAAGAAAATAAAAATTAATTACGATTATCAAAAATTCCCTCATTCAATTCACTCCAGCATAGCATAGCATAGCATCCACTAATACGTAAACGTAACAATGAAAGGTCATGCCATCCTACAATTAGCTGTACAACTTGACACGCAAACAACACAACCGAAGAAAAAAATGAAAGTTGGACCCACAGACACTACTATTCAAAAGTAAAAGCACCCCACAAACCCAAGAGTTGACTTCACCATTAAAGAACACAGGGAGTTTAGCTCGGGCCGTTGGATTATTCTAAACATTAATTGGTTCTCAAGCTTATTCATGTAAATGTTTGTACATAAGAGCTTAATGAGAAGGATAGTAGTATAGGTACATTTAGTATGTAGGGGCCTACATATAGTACTTCCATACAGTTGGCCGTCGGCCTCCCATACATGCGGGAGGAAGGGACATACATACATAGTAGCTCCACTCCCAACTCAAGACTGAGACTGAGACTGAGAAAACAAACAGAGATTTGTATTCTGTGAATTGGAACAATTTGACGGAACTATTGCTGCTTTGTGAGATTGTAAGGTAGAGTTGACAAAGTTGGAAGAGAGGGACTGGAGGCGAAAAGTTTCTAGTCTAAGAGAGCAGATCAGGCGACAGCCACAAAGTAGGCTTAATGCATGTCATTAAAATCCTAAGTCAGAGCCTTCCCCATATTAAGTACTAAATGTCCCTCGTATGTGCGGGGCTCTAGGCCTGAGCTCTATACTGAGACTGACACGGAGGTGCATATGGAAGACGCCCCTGCCTGCCCTCCTCACTCGCTCGCTCACTCGCTCATTCACTCACTCACTCAGTCACTGCGAGCTCCCACTATACAAAAGAGATAGAAAGAAGGAGATAGAGAGAGAAAAGAGTGACGGGAAACGTTGTTGCTAAAGGTAATAATAAACTCGGCATTTACCATTTCTAGCTTAGAAAAGAAAAAAAGCCTCCAGGCACTCTTGTGTTCTACTTGGAATCTCCTTACCGCCTACAGGAAAGGACGGATCTTCCAGTCTTTCTCCCTATATTATATAACCTCACGTGGAATCCTCCGCTGTACTCAAGAGCACACACACACACACACACACACACACACACACACTCACGCAACACACATACATACGTACAACTTAGAGTCTAATTGTAGCTGTACTAACGGTAAGGTGAATCCTCTCTGTACACACACACACACACACACACACACACACACATCCAGACTGGAGAATGCGATAGATAGATGCCTCAAGGCCCGGCTGCTATGACAACGTGGAAACTCAATTTCTTGAGTAGGTCCAGTGCTCCAGGCTTTTAATTCGAACGGCTCCAGGATAGCAATTATACAACAGTCATCTTTTCTCTTCGCCTACTTCCTTTCCTTGACTATCATCCCCCCTACTCAGCTCCCTCCGTGTACAGTCTCCTCATACAGTCATGACTTAAACTGGCATCCACTCTCTCTCTCTCTCACATCATCATCATATATACACTCTTATCTCCCAGCCGAGAGCTCCGTGTGGAGGAGGCTAAGAAGGAGAAGACGAAGGAGAAAAAAATGCTAAAGACATTTTTCTTTTTTTTCCATGCATATAAATCTGACGACGTCAAGTCTAGTCTAGGCGATATAAGAAATAAGGGTTATTATTTCTTCCGCGGTAGTTGTACCACACCACCACCACCACCAGCATCATCATCATCTTCATCATCTTCATCGTAACCCGAGCCAGAGACAGATCCAGAGGAATTACCTCCACTATTTGTTCAACTACAGGAATTTGACTCATGAGCTGACATTTATTCCCTCATTCACTACATGGAGAAAGTACCTCTCAAATGGGGAGACTGAAGAGAAAGGCGACCGGAGAAAGTGGAAGCTATTCTAGGAGGAAAGGGAGAGATGAGACGGGCTCTGGTGTTTGTCTGCTATGCTCTGGTATGGTCTATGGTCTCTAATGTATATGTATGTACTATGTAGCTCATCTCCGAACATGAAAACACTTAAGCAAAGAATGATAAGCATGTGTCTGATCGTACACTTGAGCCCACAGTGGGAGCCTAGAAGCCTCTCCCAAGCCTGGATTCATTCATTCTTTCTGTCTCCTCAGCCTCTGTTTGACGGGGGCTCAATCGAACTTATAAACTTGGGAACTTACCGACAGTCAAATTTTGTATTTTAGCCGGCCCTGGGCTATAGAATTAGTTCATGGGTCAAAGTAACAATTCCAGCGTGAAATCTCTGGTCGATATAGATGGATACGCGGATGCTTGTGACAAGCTCCCCAACACGTTCTTCAAGCTTTTCATTTCTGTTTTTGAATTCTCAAGTGTACCCTTGAGTGAGTGAGAGAGAGAGAGAGAGAGAGATGAGACGTGGGATCTTCATATTCCATTGCTAAACAAGCAACTTTCCTCCGAGTAACTTAAGGGCTGCCCGCCTCCTTGTTTTTCTTTTTCCCCGTGAATATTATGTAATCTCTGGAAAATAATAATAATATCCACGTTCTAATTACCTTTGAAAATTCCCTTTTCCTAGTACTACCATCACCACCACCACCACCACAGTACACTTGAGAGTGAGCCAAAGCAGAGAGGCCAAATTACCCACACAAGATGATAAAAGACTCATGGGATGGAAATGCATTGCAAAGATGCCAGTACACACATTTATGTACAGTATAAGAGATACAGATGAGCTCCTTTGTGTTGCTGCTGCGGAGGTGGTCAAGCTGCCGACTCTTGGAATACTTACGGCGCATAATTAGTACAATTTCGTCAGTTTTCCTCCACTCCTTTGATACGAGTGAGTGCTCTGTCCCAAAGCGTAGGCAGGAACGATGAGAGGCAAAAGTGCTCCATAAGTTTCCGTCAAGTCTCATTGTACAATCAAATTATGTAGGATGATGCCGAGAGCGGAAATATTTTATATATTTGTGAGAGTTTATTTTTAATTTAGGCCCTTGATATTTTTATTTATATGTTTTTTTTTAATGTACATCTACGTAAATACTTAGTTTATGAATGTAAGAGTACTATGCTGGGGAAATGTACTGGATTCAGTACAGTTCCACAAGTTAGTGTGCTTTTCAATTTCCCTGGCGATGAAAGTACCTTCACAACATGGACGGAGCCAACTTTAAAACGGGTAATTCAAGATGCTGATGAATGGATGACGAGGTGGACGTGTTCCCTTGTGCTTATAGTGAAATTCATTGTGAGCTGCTAGGTGCTTTCCTAAATTGTTTGTGACAGGAGCAGATGAGCTTGCCATGTCTGATTTGGTTGGGCAAATTGAACCTGACGCTTTGTGCAATGGTAATATGTACAAGGGAAGGTGGGGAACCATTTACCTGCAACTGGCCGGGGGCCCTACTGACAGTCCATATGTGCTCGTGCCTTACTGTATTATTATAGGGCAGGACTCTAAAGAGGGATGAATAGGAGATTCCTGATTTGAATAAACTTATGCATATAGTAGCTTAGAGTTAATTCCAGGAATTTCCAAACAGTCAGAAACTAACTAGGAAACTGACGGCTAATTTAAACTTTTATCCCTATTTTTGACACCTAACTTCCTGAGTGTTGCAACCAAGCTTTGACACAGAAACAGAGGCAGTAGAGCAATACTTCCCAATTGGGCAATACGTTTATGAATGCATATATAGCCATATGTTTTGCTTTTCTAAACAAATGTTACACTTGACCTCACAAAATTAATTCTTCAAAGCTTTTTCAGCAAATTCCAGAAAAAATAAATGATACTTTGAAATACGGAATTATAGGGAAAAAAAGAGTTGACTTTTATTTTATTCGTTTAGTATTTATATCAAGCATAAAAGGAGTTAAAAAAAGAGCATTTTTTACAGTACCTTCTACGAGTGTTGAGTACTTAACAACAGTTTGTTTGAAATTCGATGATTGGATGTAAAACGACCTCGACAGTGCAGTGCAGTGTCGACAGCTTCACATATTTGTTGCTACACTTTTTCTTTCCACGCATTTAGTGCCAGCTACTGGGAGTTTCTAAACCTCAATAGAACGATGAACAATCTCCGGCCAAAAGAAGTGCTTTCTCCTCACATGATCTCGCACGTTGTTCCATCACGTCTTTATGTAGCAGGATTGTGGAAATCTTAAGTCTTATTATTATTATTATAACTTGCAGCAGCTGGAAAATGGAAAAGTCAGTCGGTGATTACTTAATTAAATAAATGGCTCGGCGGAAATAATGTTTTAAAAATGATGGCAGTCATTTATATTAAAATATACACGCATTAAGACGAACTACTGACACAGAGCAATTTAGGTAACTACCTACCAACATTTACTACGCAAATAATCAGAGAAGAAATCATTTTGCAACAACAAACACTTAAAAACGACAATATTTTACAAACATAAAACTCAGATGATGCAGAGGGGCATAAATTCCATTGTTTATGCTCCCATAATGAAGCCTAACAGTTCCTTATCGTTACTGCAAGTACCTACCTAGATCCTTAGTCCTACTGTAGCCGCGTGTGGGTAATGGTTATTTGACTGGGGCAACAGTATTAATGTCATACAATTCATAAAGGCTCATACTCCGTTATTTTCATTGTGCCTATATTATGTACCTACATTAGCTTTCAGTGGCCAGCTCCCACCTTGACCTGATATATTTATTTGTTTTTCTGGATAATTGCTTGGGTCCAGAGTCCGGAATCCGGAATTCGGAATCCGGATGGAAGGCGTAGTAGTGGGAAATAATCATGGAGATTAAAAAAGTTTAAAGGGGCTGCAGATGGGGAACTCAGGTGCCTGGTTTGAGATTGGATGAGAAAATATTATCACTACTGTCAAGTCGACAGACTCACTAAAGATTTAAGGAGACGAAATCTTTGCCAGTAATAGCAATCCATGGTTACATTTTGCCAAAGTTTGGCAGTATTAAAATAGTGTTGGGCTGGCTACGTGCTATGTTCTTAGTGTGTTCCAGACCAGACCCTCTCAAAGACCGGAGTTTCCGGTCTAGCTGATCCTGCCAGAGAAATTCAAACACTAACTTACAATAATTTATGCCACCCACCCACCCAACCAATGCCAACTAGTGTGTCTCTCACAAGTAGCAAAATTTGGTTAAATAATTTATCAAATTCCTTCGAGTGAGTGTTCATGACTTTGAATTCTGAGCCTATTGTGATGATCATAAAGTTCTCATATTTATTTGTGGTCCTCCTCTAGAATGGGCCTACCATCACAAAATAATAAACAAATCTTAAAAATAGAGAGCAACTCCTATTAATATTAGTATAGTACGTAACAAAATATGACCTGAGAAAAATCCTCCGTCATGCCTCACATTCCCAGCTGATGACATATAGACGATGATCGTAAATTCTCCTTTCTAATGTATAGCTATATATACCTATAGCAACAGAAATGTTTATACAGTGCAGTAGTCTAGTTATCTAGCGTAAGTACCTAGGTAGGTCCCTACATCTCTAAATTCACTCGCAAATTACAATGCAGAAAAAATAAATCTTTACAAAAGCCAGACATAATTTTAATATTTTTTATATGTTAGAAACTTTGTGGACTCAAGAGGCTATACACATTCCAAAGACTTGTCATCATTCCACCATATTTCATAAAGGACCACCCAGACCTCAAAAAAAGTCTTAAAGTCTTTGGCCTCCGTTCTAGGATTTAAATTTGAATGTAAATTTGAATTGTGATAATATGATTTACTCTACATGGGATCGTATCGATCGCTCTGGACTCTGACTAAAGTTGGTATGTATTACCGACAGAGCTACTAACTAACGATAAGTACTCACTCGCCATTTATTTTTAGTTTTGAAAACGGGATGAAAGACAATATTTACTTTAAATTCGTATTTACGATTTCATTTCTGGTTTTTATACGTCAGAATGCATACTACTTGCCATCGCATCGCATCAGGCAAGTAGTAAATTCTTACTTGAGAACTTCTCGAAAGTGTTTACCATTTGTAGGGAGTAAGTAGTGCTATTAGGCACATACCTACAGAAGTAGGTGGATGTATACTATGTATGCAGGTACCTACATACCTACGGATATTAGGTTACGTACCTAATATAATTAAAACTGCCCACGAGCACTTGGAAGTACTTTTAAGCTGGAAACATGTCATGTTTAAGTTTGAGAAAATCCATTGAAAATTGGAACTAATATTTAATTACAACTTGGGATGTTTATTATTCGATTTCCTCTGGGATGAATCGATACAGTCTCTCATCGTCTGTGGGGATGCAATGTGTCCCCAGGAGTCCTAACAAAGGGATCATTTGGATGGACTTGGGGCATATTGCATCCCCACAGACGATACACAAATCTGTATCAAGTATCCAGAAAATGAATGGAAGTTTCAGCTCTGTAATCGGCTCAGTTTTCCCAGAGAAAACTCCTGCACTGTTCATAGTGTATGTAGTTTAGTTCGACGAGAGAAAGTTCCAACAATAAAGTACTAGTAAGTACGGAAGCAAACATCGTGAGTGACACAGCTAAGCGAAAAGTTCTCTGTACAAAAGCTAGAGGAGCTTGTCGGATGTTGACTAAGACTTACATTGAGTACATAGCAGAGGGTTGACATTCATTGATGAAAAACTACCGCATGTAACTAGGAGAAAGGGAATCCTTGGGAATCTTTGAGAATCTTAGAATCTCTCGGTGATGACTGGGGATGCTCGTCGCTACGTTTCAAAGGTGGGTCTCTGTCTCTCTCTCTCTCTGTCAATTTCTCTCTCAATTTCTCTACGGACTCCAGGAGAGTGAGCATACGGCGATGGGAAATGGGAATCGCACTCAGTACGGAAGCATTCAATCATGTATTAAATAAGCTTTGAAGCTCATTCGTAGACTTTTGTGGTAAATTAAATTTTATCAGAATGAATGTATGTAACGGTTGTGGTTGACAGAGTCTTTCCGTCTCCCTTTTCACTTTATTTCTTGGTCAATTTCAGATTTGTTGTACTCAATAGCTACTCCTTTCTCTCAAATTGTACACATGATGAAATGCTCTTGGATCGAGTTTTTTAACCTTTTCAAAACGGTAATTTATACAATTTGACATCTTTTTAAAACTGTTAATTTCAAGTTTTGAGCTTTTTGAAAATGTTATTTTATTATTTTTTAACCTTTTTAAAAATGACTTGCAACTTTGTTACATTCTAGGTTTAAATTTTTTGAAAGTGCTAGATACGAGAGTTTTGAATCTTTTTGGAAACGTTCATTTACGGTTTTAACCTTTTTTTTAAGTGTTAATTTGCAGTTTGGACCGTTTTGAAAATGTTAATTTCAAGTTTTGACCTTTTTGAAAATGTTATTTTATTATTTTGTAACCTTTTTAAAACTGTTAATTTCATGTTTTGACCTTTTTGAAAATGTTATTTTATTATTTTGTAACCTTTTTAAAACTGTTAATTTCATGTTTTGACCTTTTTGAAAATGTTATTTTATTATTTTGTAACCTTTTTAAAACTGTTAATTTCAAGTTTTGACCTTTTTGAAAATGTTGTTTTTATTATTTTTTAACCTTTTTAAAAATGACTTGCAACTTTGTTACATTCTAGGTTTGACTTTTTTGAAAGTGTTAGATACGAGAGTTTTGAATCTTTTTGGAAACGTTCATTTACGGTTTTAACCTTTTTTAAAGTGTTAATTTGCAGTTTGGACCATTTTGAAAATGTTAATTCCTAGTTTTAACCTTTTTGAAAGTGTTAATATCCAGTTTTACGCCCTTTTTGGAAATGTCAATTTCTAGTTTTGACCATTTCAAAAAATTTACGTGGTAGGAAAAAACACTTGTGTAACTCGTTCATTCGCCGATGGTTTCCCAGTTCCGAATAGGTTAAGGGGTTGTTGGGCTCCAACTCTAAGTCGAACTGAAACCACAAGGAATTCCTTGTGTAAACTCCTACCAAGACTCCCTTTCTATATTTCTTTCTCCGGATTTCCAATTTCCATTTCATTTTCAATTCAACATTTTAGTTCACAGACCGCCAGCAGCTCATGTTTTACTTAAGACAGTCGGTCCGGCATGAATACAATCAAAATAAAAAAAATCAAGTTAAATTAGGCTTGACATGGAATTTTACGTACTTACCTTATATTTTGTTTTTGTAAGGCAATTTGAATGTTAGCTTCTTGTTCTGATTCTGGTTCTGGTTCTGGTATTTTATACCTTATAATTTAAAGGAGGTCTAAACTCCCTCTGTGTCTATAATAAAGGCACCCAATGGAGCTATGCATGTCTTTGGAAAGAGTATTGCGTAGATATTTAGTTGACATGGCTGGAGCTCATTCATAGTAAATGGTATTTCGTGTGTACTTTTGTTATTTCTAGAGTTAGTTTAAAGTCTCCCAAGTTGAAGTTTAGTCATACATTCCCAATTTCATGGGAGCGAGCAGGGCAAAAAGGAAGGAAGGAAGTGGGTCGTGGATGGGTGTTGGGTAAATTCAAGTTTGCTTCAGTTTTCGATTGCAGCATTCCTACAGGTACACACACACACACACACACACACACACACACACACACATTTCAAGTTATATACTTACAACTCGGCATAATACATTTTTAATTCTATGTACTTTTCTCCACGTCAACGGCTTTTAGCTGCTCAACCATGTGGGAGAAATTGTGTGTGTGTGTGTGTAATCAAGTTCAGATAAAATGAAATTTTACCTTCCTTCAAAGCTATGCGGTATGGGCAGAAGCAGTATGCACGTGGAAGAGACAGACAAATTTTTGAGGTCTTTTTTTTTGGGTCGAGGGATGTACGAGTGTGTGATCATCCGGAGATGGGTGCAGAGGGCTGGAACTGTAAATGAAGAGAATCCAGGTCTTGGGTCTGAGTCTGGCATGGTCTGTCCAAAAAGAGTGCACAATAATATAATTTCTGGAGCATTTCCAAGGAGTAGTAGGCAGGTAGGTACTTTAATTGCCTCAAATGGTATGCATGCATGGACGAGACTCACTCAATTGAAAATATTTGCGACTGCAATTATGTGAATTCTTAGAAGGGCTTAATGTAGAAGTAGAAAGCTATACTGCCGTGGAGCCTCAACCCCGCTAAATTTTCTATAAGATGCTACGAGCGGCCTTTTAATGGGAATTCGTACAGGTAAGTGAGTGTACGTGTGGGACTCCAGGCTTATTTGCGTGGGCGGGCGTGGAAGTGTGGAGCTCCGGACTTGCTTATCTCTGTATCTTTCATGCTTTATTTCCACGTGAAGTACCAGCAAACTCCACACTTACGTGGGGGCCCAGTTACGTGAGGAAATGAAATGACGCCCGTAACTGTACTCTTTATCACAGAGAGTGGTAATATACTTCTTTTTCTCGTCAGCTTTTACCTACATATGTACAACATGGAAACAAATCTGTGAAAAATCAACATCGTAAAAACTCAAAATGATGTGCATACCGTGCATACCGATATTCGGATAGTACGCCTTCAAAACCCGAATAATATATACACATTTACTGAAACTTTGAAGTGAACTTGAAGCGTACGAAGCAATTTGAGCTCGAAATGTTTTTGAAAAAATCCCAAAGCCATTTCTGCAGCTACCAGCTGTATGTAGCTATCCAAGCATAACTTAATGTCTATGTTCTTACCCGTGTTTTAATTTTAAGGGCCTTCACACACACATACACACACTCGAAAGTACATCATGTACCACTTTTCTATTTCATTACAAATTCCTTTTGTATTTCAAAACAAAAATGGTATACTATAGACTCAAAATATTTTTTCTGACTACCTTTGCCCGCTAAAGAACAACGAGTACCCTTAGAACTTCTTGAAAGCGTTTTGTGAAAACTATGTAGAACTAGAATTATTGTGAAATTGATTTCATAAATATGTATTGGTTTCATTGTGACGCAGGCCTTATTCGACGTTTACTTTACTAATTCAATTTCAATGTTTAATGTTAATTACGGTTTGGTTTCATTTTACTATTAAATTTCCGCTATTTATGCATTGCCGAACTATAAGGGATGGTTGTCCGGTGTTCCTGTAATCAATTAACGAGTCCCATCCACTACCACACGGCTGGCTAGTGTGTCCCGTCTCTCAAGCACCAAATGTCATCCTGTGCATTTTAATCCATGGTTACTGTTGAGACAAGTTCCACGAAGAACTTGTGTAATAAGTCAACCGGCGAAATGCGTCATGCATCTTTTACCCAATTTAAATCTAAATTCAATTTGTACTAAACTCGGGCAAAGAGTGCACTGTCACTAAACTAATTTTGCCATCAACTAATTTCAATGCTTTTCCCTGCTAACCTTACTTTTAGAGGCCCTGCCCTGCTTTTGTAGGAGTGTGGAGGCTATTCCTGGAATCTAGACATATTTCTTCAATCAGTGACCAAACCCAAGCTATCTTCGTAATGACGGCTATCCTTTGAGCATTTGTGAAAATTAGAGCCAGTTTCCCAGTGCTAAAACAATGCGGACATGCGCCATGGCCTTTCAATTAAATGTGACAATTTATTTTGTGATGCGATTTAAAGTTTAAATGTAGAGAAATGCTTTTAGTTTCAATTTAACTTGGGAACAAATGAAAAAACAGAGCAGAGAGCACCACCGAGACGCGAGAGTAAGAAAATCATTCAAAGTAAAGAAAATTATTGAAACCGCACCAACAGGTAGTTGATTCAAAGTTTGTAATCTTTGAGATTCGGACTAGAAGGCATGTCAGATGTAAAGCAATTTCCTTGTATATGTACTTGTTAAAAAACTACATAAATTATTGAATTTTACCCGTGACCGACCGGATCCTTACAGTTTTTAGAATCATGTCATTTCCTACTGCTTTCAACTTCAACGGAAATTGGATAACCACTCGATCCTGCCATGCTTTCAAAGTCACTTCCTGTAATCCGTCTAAGCAACTGCTGAATTTAAAAAAAAATTAATTTGAAGCTCAGGATTTCTTTTGAATGCAGAATGCATTGAATCGATTTAGATTTTGTGCGTATTTAAGTTTTCACAATAATCTTTTCAATTAGATAGGTATAGACATTTTTGAATCACAATGACATCGCATTTCCATTCCCATGGTCATGACCAAAGCCCCCGTTTGCTGATGAAGGCCTTTCGGAATAAGATTGATAGTAATACAGTCCCTTATTATGTATACACCCATGCCTTATTACTGTGCTGTCGCTGCAGGTTTGAAGCCTATTCTGCACATAAAACTGATTTTAAAAATTGAACTTAGACCACATGTCCATCCCATAAAAAATGTGTAAAGTCCAGTTTTGAAAAAAAGATGTGCTGTATTTTTGAGATAATGCATTGCTCGTACAATCACTTAAGACATGTACTCTGCCTACTCACACGGAATAGCAAAGACGGAATCATGAAGATATTTGATTTACTTGAGCGGAGTTGATTCTCGATTTCACTTATTCTTATACCTATAGCTTCCATCATCCATCCAGCTTTATCAAGTCAAGGTCCAGTAAACAATTGGAAATAGATCCATGTGCCGAGTAATAGCTACATTTATAGTACTTACATAGCTTGATCGTCCTTTACAATGCCATTGCATTACAAGGCTGGAGGGATGAAGAAAAAATCATCGTACGTCAGTACCAAAGTACAAAAGATACCAAAGTTTAAGTGAAAGGGACGGATAATGATAGAATTCGGGAAGCGTTCTGGATTTTGGATTGAGCAAAAATCAAAGATTTATATGCTGTATTGTAGTAGTAGTAAGTCTGTAACTACGGTTGTAGCTGAGTACAATGGATGGGGAAAATCGAGTCTAAATCGGTGGAAAGTTTGTCTTGTCCAGCTCAGGGACAAGGGAAGAGTGTGAGATTCGATTGTGTGAAGGAGTGAGGAGCAGCAGAGTGCAGTGGTCACCCAGTTACTACGTGAAGGAGCCGACGTGGAGGGAAAGTACGGGAGAAACGGTCATAGGAAATGAAGCGCATGTGCTTCCTCTTGAAATTCATTGTGATAAATGTGGGTAGCGTGGAAGGAACAGGTTTCAATCTTTCCTTTCATTTCAACCAACATTCACAAGTCAGTCAGTCAGTAGTGTGTGCTCTCTATCAATAATACAATACTTGGGCTGAGCCCACAGATTAATTCTTCTGCTTCATTGGACTAAGCCCCTCATCAGTCGTTCAGTCGAGCAAGGCATCAATTAATAGTCTGTTAAATATATAAACGTGCGTAGAAATTAAAACCCTATGAAACTAGGCGTCAAATTATCTCTCAAATATATATTTGGCATAGTTTTCCATTAGAAAGCAATAACGTATCTCTCAACTCCTCAGTACTCTCATACAATTCGACTAATGACAGAGTGAAAGTGAAGTGTACAGGAATTCCCATCCTCCCACAACTAATTGAAAACTAAGAGATAATTTTGAGCTGTTTATTCTGCAATTATATTCGAAATAATAAAAAAAAAATATACTGTCTTGGACGTGTTGACTGGGCATCTGGAACAAACTAGTGGTTTCCGCTTCGGACTTTTTTTCCCCCTCAAAACTTTTCCTGGTTGAAAACATAACTTTTCAATTTGTCTACGGAAGTAGGAGGGAGAGTGCATGGGATACATGTAGGAAGAACTTGTGAGGGGAAGAGACGAGACAGAAGAAATCCGAATTAATAGGAGAGGCAGGAGAGCTATAAAAACATTGATTAGTTTACTCGACTAACTACGGGAGAAATTAATAAGAAGAGCCTATTATATTTTTGTGTTTGCCAAAAGTCCTTAAAGGAACTTCAGACGACAATCCTTTCCACTTTCTTTCCAACTCTGATCATTTCATCCTGACCCTGAATACTGTATTTTGGTAAAAACTTTACACAAAATAATTGATACGAGAAACCCTTTGTAATTACAAATATATGAACTAGATATTATTTGTTGGTCGTGACTATCATAGAAAAAAACAATACTTGTTCATAATAAAATAATAATAATAAGATAAAGTTAGTTACGGCATACTCTTATTGTAATAAGTGCTTCTCGAAACTTGAAGCCAGAAAAACAAATTGAAGAAACTTTTACCTCCTACATTGTAGGTTATGATGCCTCTCTGTCTCCCAATTGGTATGTATGGCTCCCTGTAATGACTCTGTGCATCACCTATGAAGTGAGTTTTAATGGGGTAAAGAAGTCAAACAAGTATTTTATTCCCCCTTTTTCACTCTGTACTCCCAACTTTCAAACTTAAACTTGAGCATCAAGAGTTTGGCTGGTGGAGCTTAACTATGTATGTGAGGAGGATCCTTGGTTAATGAGAAAAATGAAATTAGCCGTCGCTGTCCAGCCCCAGCCCATCTACAACTCGGTAGACTTGAAGACACACATCGTCGATAATAATATATATAAGAGGGACTTTGTTGGCCAGGGATATCAGTGGTAGAGATCGGGTGCGGAGCTACAGTACTAGTAAGGAGAGCCTCTTTCCAATTGATTCCCTTAATCGGTCCGCAGAATGCCCTCCTTGTGCTCTCAGTAATTAAATCCTTAATAGGCCGGTGGAGTGAACCAACTTTTTGCGTCCTTTGACTTAAAAACTTTAAGTAATCTCCCTGAGAACATCCCTTTTGATTTTGATGCGGTTTGTGAAACGATTGAGATTGAGGCACGCCTGCCTGTAAAGTATACTTAACATACATTCTACAGTGTTTCTCTCCAACTTATGTAAACTGGAGCAATCCTATCACCTCTCACTTTCCCCTACAAACCTCGTCCTTAACGTGTAAAATCTGGGAAAAACTTCTGCCGAGTCCTACGCCCAACTTTACTAGTGAAATATTCTGTATACTATATATACCTATGTACATAGCAAGACCAAATTGACTCCGGATTCGAATTCGGATTCAGATTTAGAGCTCTATTACTTCAAGGAGATTGCTCTAGCTTGGAACGCCCTATTATTTACAGTTCCTTTGAAGCGGCAACCAGCCCAACTTGCTTCACTGACCAAATCAGTAAGAAGAGCCGGATTACGAGTCCCTAGTAATTAAGATAAAAAAAGGAGAAAATTCCCTCTCTCTCTCTCGAAATGCAGTCCTCAACGGAAATCTACAATCTCACGGACGCCAAGATGAGTGTCCCAATGAGTGCTTCGGTGGATCATAACTCGACGAGCAGTAACAACACAATCTTTGTGACGGTCATAAAGGAATTTCGTGATGGTCTCTTCATCTACAATAAGTTGCCCAACAGCGTCCTCATTTTTACATATATTCCACTTTTCCTCATTGCTCTCACAAGCAATATACTCGTCATCCTCGTTGTGAGTCGCTACAGATGTTTGCGGAGGTAAGTTTCACTCTCTTTCTCTCTATCCTGTTTCTGTTCAGGTAAATTTCAGTTTACACGCAAATTCTGGGGCAACTCTGTACACATGTAGGGACTGTAAAAGTCCGAGGATGAACCAATGAGTCAAAGGAAGAAACAAAAACAAGAGTTTAGGATAAAATTCGAATACATATGTACGACTGAGTACACTCAGACTGACTCAATCTGTAAAATCTGGATTATTATGTACTGTTCCGGTGTTCAGCTTGTTCTGTGTACCTAAAGGCGGATGGTGAGACAGGTCGGAGGGTATCGTGTGCATGACAGGAATTAATTCAGTTGGATGAACATGTTCCACTAATAATTTCCTCATTTCATTTCAGGAGCATTGAAGCCTTTGCGCTTTCTTTAAATTATTCTTGACTACGTCTCAAGGCTTTCAATAAATCATCGTCCCTGCTCTCAGATGCATTTAGTACATAGCATAGTAGAGGAGTTCGGAGCAGAGTCGCATCTTAGTTGAGTCTGGAGAATCCGAGTGGCACGAGCGACAATCTCAATACAAAATGAAAACGACAAAATAGTAGTAAATACAGACTACATACAAAATGGGAAAATGTAAACCTAACTAAATCCTCCCTGCCTTCATTTCATTAATACTCACTTTGAATTAGTAACAATGTTGTTCTAAGGATTTCCTTGCTACTATCAAATTCCTCCATTTGAGATGGGAAAGGAGAAGATGATAATTTTATGTACGCAAATGTAGGTACATAGTTATGTCCACTGCCTGCATCCCTGTGCTCTCACGAATATTCGGATAGCATCACTGCTTCCGCCTTCTTCTCAGGAAACTATATGCTTTTTCCTCGAACGGATCGACTGGACGTGCTCAGGGCTCTCCTGCTCCGGCTTTAATCAATTATTTATTTTCTATATGCGAAAAGCCCGGTGGAGATTGTCTGGCATATTTATTCTGTAGTTAGAGAAACATATTTTTTGAAACTATTTCCAAGAACCAAGTGTTTCTGCCTATATCTACTGGCTGGTATTCCTATAAGGAGGCCTGGATGTATATTTTCAAATGGGGAATGATGGATGTGTATGATGATGAGTGTTGGGAAGCCAGTGGTGTATTAGCAAACCAGTGAATCACTCAAACAGCAGCAACGTCAATGTTTCCTCCAGGTGTTAAACTACTGCTGGTATTGAGTCACTGAGTCATCGTAGATCCATACAGTGCAGTGGTGAGTGATCTGCCATGCCACAGCATGGTAGCCAGTGACCGCATCTCTGTAATTTTCAAATTAAACTTTCTCATCATCCACTTGAAAAATAATGGAAGTTCATTTTTGGCTCGAATAATTCAATTTGGAATCCAATCTGTATGATGGGATCTTCATTTGTTGATACTTGAG
The DNA here is from genome assembly GCA_034695205.1 of Dicyrtoma fusca. Classification (NCBI taxonomy): domain Eukaryota; kingdom Metazoa; phylum Arthropoda; class Collembola; order Symphypleona; family Dicyrtomidae; genus Dicyrtoma; species Dicyrtoma fusca. The sequence goes on from JAQFZC010003265.1 coordinate 18,334, forward strand.
ATGGGAGAGCCGAACAAATTCAACAAGGAAATATGATCCCTTGATTTCTATTAGAAGGTGTACTTACCTGTTAGTTTAGTCTAGTGCGTCTACTCTACATTCTACATCCCTAATTGTATGTAGACTATGGGCCCCTATGTTTGTAGTAGCCTCCTTTGAAACTGAACTTGATTGGACTGATGAATCAACTGTAATTGAGATGGATATTGACTTGATGGGAAGGGGTAGCACAACAAGTGAAGTAATAATTATTGTAATTGTGTGGCAATTAGAAAATTTTGAATTGTTAGCATTCGTGTGAGTGCTTCTGCACACAAAACGTAATACTTGTATAATTACAATCATTGCACTTTATAGGTCTGTACTTTTGCAATTATTTTTTTTATTACTCCTATTTTCAATATCTTAATTGTCAGTCATAGAGTCATAACAGGGAACAACGTGTATTTAATCCGAGCAATTTTATATAGTTATAGCACAATTAAATAAATATAGAGCTAAATTGTACTTAAATACAGCAGTTGTAGGTATAGGTACACACCATTCTTCGCTATATGTACATACATATGTATTTCCTCCATAAGGTCAAGTTTGCATTCTGAGTTGGTTGAGTGAAAGTTTTATTGCTCTGTTGTGATGGGAGCTTGACTAGTTGCGTTGTTGTTGTTGTCTACGGACGTGGGTCATATTAAGTAATTGCATTTTTTATTTCGATGCGTGTGTGTGTACGTACATATAGGTACATACCTAGGTATATTTACTTGGGACCTCAATAAAGGCTGAGCTGAACCGACTGGTGAGTGTAAACGTGCAAACGGCCCATAATGTGTTCTTAAACTATATTTGTGAGTGTTTTGAAATTAAATGTAATTGCTGGCAGTCACTTGGGGAAGCGAGAGCGGCTTAATACTGGCGGCGGCGAGACGAAAACATGCCATCGCAATACAGTGCAGGGACAACAAATTACTTTGTTGAGAGAGCATTTATTATGTTTTTAATCGTAAAAGAAAATATTTGTTTGAATAGCACACTTCTGAGCA
>JAQFZC010003266.1:0-19372 GCA_034695205.1 Dicyrtoma fusca
GGCTGAACTAACCCGACAATGCTTCTTCATTGTCCATATTATTTCGGTAGTTTGTCTTCAGGGCGGCGGGATAAGGAAGCAGGAGCGTAAAGACTTGTATCGAAGTTTTCTCTTTCCTCGTTTCACATTTGCATGAGCCCGTGTCCTCCGTTGACTTGACATGTTTTCTTGTCCTCGTGTTTCAGAGAAATGCCTCCTTAGCGTGTACAGTGTTGTGTTGTGTTGTGTGGAGCAGGCGGAGAGCTGTGACTAGTGAGCTAAAGCGAGGGAGCAACTGTGTAGGAGAAAGAGAGAGAGAGAGAGTCCATGAATATAAATCGCTCAATCTCTCTCTCTCTGTTTATGGCCAGCAAGAGAATTACGATTACGATCGCAAACTGAGGCCCGGCTCCACGTCTCATGTCATCCTTAATTTATATCTTCCTATCTATCCTCTGTAAAGACTCTAAACAACTCACAAACTGCAGGGCAAAATTATTCTCGCAATCCCTCCTTTTTTCCCACGCCATGCAAATTCCCTATGTAAATAAATATGTAAGCTATGTATACCTACATATATGCATACCGGAGAAAGTTTTCAAGACGTACAATCCTTACTTCTGTCGTCTACTTCATTATAATTTAATCATGATCTAGACATTTCATAGAAGATGATCTTCTCCAACTGCTCGTTGGCATTCTTGTACAAACTAAACATGATAAGGAACAACTCAAAACTGAGTTTAATTCCTATTTTATTGAGGAATTTATGCTGCTGTCAATTGTGTCCATTGCATTACTCTTCTCTCCACTCTCAAAAGCCCAACAGATTAATTACACAGCAGATGAAACCAAAAATGGTCTCTGTATCTCTCTCGCTCTCTTCTCTTCTCTGTCACGTCATTTGACAGCAGACGTTCGAGCAGAAAAAAAGTTTTCTTTCTACTACACACTGCATCATTATGACAAACTTTTTGTGTGGAAGCAGCAGTAGTGGGGAACTAATGAACGTCTAGGCATCTACATAATATATGACTCGATTACAACACGGCACGGAGCACGACGCAGTATTACAATTTGATTTAATTTATTTTTAATTTAACGCTGCATATGAATGACTTCATTTGATTGAAGCGAAGAAACGTTAATAATAATTGAATTCAATTTCATACAAAAAGTAACCAGTTCCAGATTCCAGAAGGAATGAGAAAAGGAACATATTTTTTTTTGTGTTTGAATTTTTTTCTCATTACAAAATCGTTCTTGGAGCTTAAATGTAAATTATTATGTAAGGAGATATGTACAAACATATATGTGTCCATATTGACTGGGTCCAAATTCAAATCAGGAGTAAGTTGCGCAAGAGGCTATTATTTTCCATAAATTGTGTAAAATTATGATGCTAGTGACTTGGTAAACATATCGCATCTGTGCTCCATCCGCATCGTAATAAGGGAGAGTAAATGTAGTTGCTTCATAGATAATGATTTATCCTTTCCCAGAAAATTTAATGCCAGGCTATTATGCTTGCCGGGAGATCATAATATGTAAATTAGAGGTAATGAGAATGCGAGGGAATGAAGAGCTAGACTCACTTTGAGGGGAGGAAATTACTGTTACATAAATAGAAACAAATGGTTCAAATAACAAACTCGGAGGACCATTACGGGAGCGCAGTAACACTAGCAATAATAATAGCAATAATTTGATCACTCTTTTCATTCCCATAGATGCTGGCCGTAGGCCGTAGGCTTCACTGTGGAATCAACCATTTACTAAAAATCTAGCTTGGTTCACAAGTTCGTAATGTAGGGCAGAGAGACAGGGAGAGAGAGAGAGAGACAGAAAGAGAGAGAGAAAGTGGGAGAAAGAGGGAAAGCGAGAGAAAGTACGGAAACAACTAACTTTGAAAGAGTGAAACTCGTCTCCTTGTTTATTCCATGCCGGTGCTTCGCTTTGAGAGAGTTTTTACAACTGGAAGAAGCATAACTCCACCCATGAACAACAAAATACAATTTAGCTTAACTCCGCTGACAGCATATCTCCGCTTTCCTCCTTCTGCTCCTCAAACTTCCCTTTGTCTCCGGTCTATGTGTCTGTATGTGTCTGTGTGTGTGTTTGTAGATTTCCGATTCCGAGATACGGAGTGCCAAAACACTTTTTCGCTGCTCGGCGATGCGATGCACTGCCTAAACTGGGAGATGGAGATGACGCTAGCCGTCAAATTGGAATCTATTGTTGTGTCATATGCATTAGTTTCCATTTTGTCACTGTACTTTGAAAGGAGCCTTTTAATTATGAGATTAGAGAAATTCCTTTTTTGGAAATGGACAAATGACCTGTTTTGCACTTTTTCGAACATGAATGTAGTCTTTTGCCTATTTTGAAATTGTGTAATATCCCAAAGTGTGAAAAATACTTTTTCAAAACACTAGTTTAGCGCTTTGAATACTTTGGAAACTTAAAATATCTTGTTTTTCACGTTTTTGAAACATCGGTTTAGCGTTTCGCCTATTTTGAAAACTTGTATTATTATATTTTGCACTTTTAAAAACGTCGGTTTAGAGCTTTGCCAATTTTGAAAGCGTCGATTATCATGTTTTACACTGTTTTGAAACAGCAGTTTAGCGTTTTATCTATTTTTGGAACGTAAAATGTCATGATTTGCACTTTTCCGAAATATCAGTTTTATGTTTTGCCTATTTTGAATACGTAAAATATTATGTTTTGCAGTTTTTCGAAACAGTAGTTTAGAGTTTTACCTATTTTGAAAAGTATATTCGTCACATCCTTAGCCTAAAAAATCACCATACCAAGCTTTCAACCCACGTAAATTCCCCCACGTAAACGTCATATCTGCAAGGCCCTTCCCCAACATTCATTTAAACTGACTAAGATTTCACCTTTAAAATAGTTTTACTTCCTCCGGCTCCGCCGAAGTGCAGTCATGGTTCAGATGACATCGTCAACTTTTTTTGTCAACTTTAAAAAAAACTGCCACTTTTATTTTCCCCAGTTGCTAAAATACCGAGGGACTCTCTGTCCTCTGTACAGTCAGTATTAGTAGTAATAGGAGTGAATCATTACCGAGTTTTCTTATAAGAAAAAGAGGGAAAAGTTTATGCATACTATGGTGTTCATTATCATAGCTGTGTTCAAAAAAAGTTGAGGAATTATAAATAATTGTGAGTTGAAACGTTGAAAGTTGAAATGCAGATGAAACGCTAGCGAAAGACTGTAATATAAGGACACACACACATCAGTCTGAGTTTGGGCAATTGCTGTAAAGGGGGTATCTTAAGTATTCGCAATGCGGCAGCCTTTAAGATTAAAGTTTACTTGACTTGCTTGGTTGGTTGGTTCGTTGCTTGAAGGGACTGATAATAGAATTTTCCTGCTATTAATAATTGAAAGGTCTACAAGGAAGAAAGGAAAAATAAGGTTGAGAACTTTTCTCAAGATTGATTCTTCCCACTCCTTCCGACGTGAAGGAAAGGAAACTGATTCCCTATTCCTATTTTTAACATAGTAGGCACTGTCTCAACAGACTACGGTGTAGAGATCCGAGCACTACGTAAGAATTTTGATATGAACCGTGTGGGATTTCAGGATATTCATGCTCATTGATTGCCTCCTGGCAGATTCCGACGTGAAATCCTCCACGTCGAGCTTTCATTTCCACCCAGAAACCCAACAAAAACCATTTTACGGATAAAAGCCCCACCACCAACAACGGATACAACCAGGCAGAGGCTGCAGCAGCAGTCAGTCAGTAGTGAATGGACTAACAATAAGTAGTAGCATCCTCCATCGTAGAGGGAATATTTGTTTTAATAGTACTTTAGGTTTTATAGTGCCTGGAAGGCTCTGAATGAAATTGCTCAGCCCACGATCAGTGCTCTTCCAACTGTTTCTTCCAGCCTGCTGCTTCTGTTGTTGTTGTTGCTACTCTACACACCACACGACTGTGCATTCAAATCAGTCAGGGTCACAGCTTCAATTGGGACCCAACCACCAAATACATATAAGCAAAATATCCGTAGAATATGTAAATAATGTAGCCAAGAGAGGAAGGATTGAAGGAAAAATTTCTCATGGAATTTCCATTCTATTTTCATTCCAAAACCGATGCCAAATGCCTATGCCTATACATGCATCGGTGATCTAGAAAACCTTGACCTTGAAGTGAAATCTACTTAGTAATTGTTACATGAAAAGGGTTAGAAAAAGAGAGGGAGCTTAGATCTGTATTTGTAGCAATGTGTTTTACAAACAAAAGAAACGTGGAATGCTTATACGTTGGAGTAAAGTGCACCTATCCATACTTACGATTAGTATTTTCCTATTTTCTCAAGAAAGCATTAAATAAATGATTACCAGAATGACCAGAAGAAACCAAAGAAACGTCGAATCTACTCAGATTCTAGTTCCAGCTGTTTTATTTGGTTTATGGCCCCAGCGTGAGACCACAAGGTAGAGTGGTACATAGAGTGCATGGCATGATTAGAATGATTACTGATGCGATACTCCACACTAATGTGCCACACTATTTCTGGGTACTTTACTGCATTACAAATTCACACTCCGGAAGTGTGCCATGGCGTGTTTACATATTATTCCATGGGCTGTCGATTCAAATATGAACAAGAAAAAACCATTGGCAAATAATTGGTGTGCTGGGTAATGGATGAAGAAATCTCGTGATTTGTTCACACTAATTGAATTTTTATTATTTTTTATTTCAAGGGGAAACCTCATCAAGGCTATTGGCTAAATTCTCCACTTACTGTCTTTTTGCTTCTAAAGGTCTCTTATATCTTATATGCCTCAAAGATTTCTCAAGAGAAATCTCTTGAAATTCCTTTTACTTTCATCGCTTTCTCCCTCTTACAGGCTTCAAAAAGAATTCTAAGAGAATTTGAAACAAAGTGTAGAGAAGAGCTGTAGATGATGTGGTTGGTCAATCACGGGAGAGCTTAGGTAATGGCTGAGTGGAGATTATGTGGTAGCTTTGGGACGAGTATCATTGACCGGTACTGATAGGGCTCTTTTTATTTCCCTCCTGTTACACTGCATTTCAACAATGAAATCTGTAGAGGTGTAATCTGTGCAATTTCGACCATAATTCCCGCACAATGCGTTATGCTTCTTTTTTATTTAGTTCGACACTCACTCGAAACAAAATTCCCTTCCCCGCACCGGCCAGTCCGCTGAGCCACTACAAAGTACAATGTCACTAAACCTTTGAGTCACTGATGGGAACTAAAATATTAAAATGAAGTAAGATTATCGATTTTTAAACAAAGAGTTGAGAATATGAAAAACATCATTTACTTTATTGACATTCTAAAGGAGGGACTTCAATCTAGGTAGTTTTTTTTATATATCTTATTAAAAAAGTACTTAGCCCGTAATGATCCAAACTTATTGTATGCCCACTGCTTGGGACCTTTCGACAATCCAATTTAGAGGCTCCCATTAAAAATTTACAGGAAATAAAGTGAAATGATGGATAGCTACTGTCGACGGTTCAGTAGAATGACCGCAAAATGAAAATTACTGCCACAAAGTTACGATTTTATAATGTAATGTGTCGTAGCCTGTCGCAGCCAAGTATTCAGGTACACATAATCAGTATAGGTACATATATGCGTAGGGACCCAGCTACCGTCCATTTATGGGCATTCAAAAATACAGGAGACGAAAGAAAGTGCCATCTCTCACGACAAAAAATTAGATCTTTCACATAAATCCAAAAGCAAAAACGACATTCCTTTCCAAAAATGTCTGTTACACCATGGTGAGAGCCCAGGCACCAACCTAGCTCTGAAAATTGAAAGTATGCACCCAGGTGCCTAGATTAGATTAGACAGATACACATTCCCTACTGTATATTAAGATTAGAAATCATGATTTTTTCTGCCTTTCTTGGTAAACATGCCTACTGTATGTACATATAAGTTACATCTACTCAGCCAAGAGATTCCTTCTTCCATCCTTGAATGGCCTACTGTGGCAGTAGAAATGAGGACAGAAAGAGTGGCTGGTCAAACAAAGTGGCTTGTACCCCCCTTGACGCACCAAACTGTTAATATTTGAAGAAATTGGACGGTGAAAGTTTCTTTTTTTTCTGGGTTTTTTCACATCACAAACTTTCCTAATCTTGAGCGTATGGAAACATTGACTTTGACTTACGCACAATGCTTGAATATTTGATGTGTGTGAGTGGTGTGTGGTAAAACAATGGAGACGTTCCTACCTACCTAAGAATCATTTCATGGCTGCACATAAAAAGTTTTAGCGTGACGGACGGACGGACGGACAAGTCCATAAAATTAAAGACGGAGCCGAGCATCGCAACGCAACGTGGAGGTGCGTGTTTGGTAGAAAGCGTTCCCGTTGTTTAGAATTTGTGCTACTGGCAGTAGTACACCCCTGAGTGAGTAATTATGCCGATACAAACTAGATTGTAATTTTACGGCTAACTACCTACATATGTGCAGTACACATGGCTGAATGCCTCAAGGGGAGCCAGACCGAAAAATAACGGTTGACGGTAGAAGGGTAGGGACGGGACAGAAAGGCAGGTACCTACCTAACTTGTGCCTGATTTTGCTCTCATTCTTGAGTCAGTAACTAAAAGGCGCTTAACCACTTGTTCATTTCTTTCCCGGCTATACAGTATCAATGCATGTACCTAGTATACATAAGCCACGTATTTCTTTCACAGAAATAATATTTTGTATCGATTTCTATAGTGGCCAGGGCTTCAAGTCAAAAGAGGAAAGGACCAGCTATACCTTCCTTATAGGTATAGCTGGTCCAAATCTGACTGTAAGCTCAAAACTCAAAAGGCTTTAGAGGTACCTACCTAAAACATTTATTGTATGTACACACACACACACATTGTAGGTAGCTAAGTATCACAGTGTGTCTAATGGATAAATGTGACAGTGCTTTGTGAGTCCATGTTAAATATACGTTCTTGACTTTCATAAATAATCCCTACAGATACAGTTGAAGAGGCATTACCGATGTATAAAGTATAAAGAAGTACTGTCAGTACTGTGTGTGTGTGTGTGTGCAGTGTACTTAGAGGGACTTTAGAGTCGACTGTAGGTGATATGACGGGCGAATTAAATTCCTGCACGTAGCAATAATCCTAAACTGGAAAGTAGAAAGTGGAACTTCTACTGACAGAGTTGGACTTGGCCGCCCGCACATGCTTCCTGTCCGTCCATTGCATCTGTTTCAACAGGGTGAGAAAGCACAATATCTCAAAACTCGAGAGTGCCCGTGTCTATTTCAGAAACTACACATATTCTGTACTTAGGAAACAACTTATCTGACTGCTGATGATACACAGCTAAGATATGAGAGTATTATTGATCTGAGGAAGGAAAAATTTGGTGTTTTCTCATACAAAGTTAAACGGGCTGGTGGATTCCATCAGTGAGCACTCATGAGCTCCTTCCGCCCTCCCTCTTCTTCTTCTTCTTCTTGGCTCTCTCTTCTCTCTCTCAAGAAAATCTTTACCATTTCATTCTAACTTCCCCTACATATAATCCCGCCTGATGAACCCCAAACCCATTTTGTCTGATGTATTTACGCATTAACAACGGAGGAAAGACAAGCTACCTAGTACTTATGAGCTTAATATCGTCTTCTTTATCCTTGATCCATCAATCTATACTGTAGAGACTGATATATGGCAATATCTGCTGTATACATCTGGCCCAACCAAAAGTTGGACTGTTGAATCTACTTACTCACTTTATTTCAAGGCTTCTTTTTCCAAGGAAAGGGAAGGGAAATGAGCCGCTGTTTTCCCGTCTTGTGAATAAACAACAGCGTGTACTAATGGACAAAATACTTAGAGTTGGAGTTGAACTGGCTGTACTCTATCTGTATTCTTGTATACTTATATTTATATTTATCCATGGAATGCAAGCTCTCCCACTGATAGGCTATTAGCTTTATTACCAAATGGAGTGATGGCGGAGGAAGGCATTGGAAAAGTCAATGGGGACGGAGAAAGGAGAGGCTTAAGGTTATCCAATTTTCTTCCCCGATTCAATTTGCATTAGCTCCTGCTTCACTTCCTTGTCAGGACACACACACACACAGACACAGAGTGAAAAAAAAAGAATAAATCCTGGATAAAATGAAATTAAATCCACTCCCTGTCTCATCTCCTTTGACGTTCCGTCAGTCAGCTCCGGAGGTAATAAGGGGAAAAGGCAACTTTGAATCCGCCAGTTATAGTATAATTTGGATGGAATGCAATCGACAATTTTCTTTGGGAATCAATAGCGACTAAAAAAAATTGTTGCTTTGTAATGGGGAAAGGTGACAATTCCAGTCTTTTATTGAACTGGAAAAAAAACTGGGTACACATTCCAATTACTGATACAATAACGGATACAGAATACAATGGTTTTTTCGTGAGGCATAACTATGAATTTTTTTTTGGATCTTGGCATTCAAAATATGTTCAAGCACTATTATGCAATCATCCGCATGCATAAAAAAAAAGGGACAGAACTATATGTATATAGCTTGTAACGGCTGCTATGTCAATATTTAGTGCCTCGTGCCTATTTCTACTTCGTGGCTTATCACATTCTCAGCTCATAGTAATGACGAGGGCTGTTCCAGAACACGCGAGTTTCCAACTCCAACCTTTTTTACATGACATCGTCCTATTACACGATATTGATATTCTGTCCTTCCTACTCGTACACTTTTCCAAAGGCTATGAGCCTCATTTCTTACGTACCTACACACACCTTAGATCGTGTACATGTGGCAAACAGCGTTTTTGTGTCTGCTTTTTGAGCCTATTTATTTCTGTGTATCTCTATAGGTAATTCAAACACACACTGAGGCGAGGGTATTAGATTAGCACAGTCTGTTCGACAGTGCACAAAAATGTTCAATTTCAAACCTATTCACTATGTATTTACATATACTACACTGGAAAGCACACTGGTAGCTCTGTAGGCAGTAAAATTGTAACAGCGACGTATACAATGTACACGAAATTAATGAAAGCACATGTGGCCCCGAGTCATTTTGGTATGCAGTTGTATATTGTATCAACAATTATTCAAAGTTTTGCGGTAATCGAATATTGAACATGCCACATAGCGTGCTTGATTACACTGCACTGAACTGTCAGGCCCAATGAAACCTTTAGCTGGTGCGTTGGATGTAGATATTAAATAGAAAATACGCTTTTATACGCTTTTACAAACTAACGATAACTATTTCCCTTCATCCGTCTAGTTGACAGTCAAATACGGACTACGGCTCTTCATCACTACACAGAGGTTCATCATTAGTGGGAGAAAGAGAAAATGACCCAGTTGCATAGGAACTAGAAAATTTATCTAGCAATTTCCACGGAAAAGAACTGTCCAATAAATGTCTACAGTCTACGGCATGGCAGGCCCTAATAATCTCAAATCTAGGTAGGTAGGTAGGTTGGTTATTATGTACTAAAAAATACTCGTAATATCCCGTAATAACTTTAAGCGGGAAAGTAAAAGTGGGGGAAAGTCATGGCATAGCAACATTTTTTAGAGCCGCTGGCGTAAATAACAAAGCAGGGAAAGTAAAGTTGGTGGGTAAACTGGAGAGCTATGTTGCTGTTATACCTACTATGTAAATAGAATATGATATATAATGCACATATAGCTATTCGCACTAACAATAAGAAAAGGGCTACGAGTAATATTCAAATGTGCCACTAGAGAAATATGAATTTGGAAAGTAACCAAATCTGACCCTGTACTGTGGTTTGAACGAACCCTAAAACTGAGGCATGTGTGTCTACCGACGCGTAAGCAGGAGCTAAAATATTATTATTGTAACGATTACTTTCTTTGCATGGGCGTGGATTCCCAATGGATTCCCGCAATTTAAAAGTTTATTAAAGTGTTTTTGAATCTGGAGGTTTTATATTTTGTGAAAGAATAATAATTTGTGATAAACATGCCCGTGATTTTAGGAAATTCATTTTTCTAATTCAAACTCCTGTCAGTACCATGCATAAGTAGCACTAGCAGCAGTCTATACCTATATAGAAATAGTAACGGTTACTTCCCGTACATTGCTATTTATATAAAAAATTTTTGAATTGTATACTAGATAAGTAGAAACAAACCAAAGAACAGTGACAGAAAGATCCTGGAGCTGTAAAAAGTTGTGGAAATGAGAAAAACTTTGACTTTGTACAAGGGAGCGGGGAAAGTGCCTCCTCGTATCTCGTATACTTGGTAGGTACTTATGCATAGACGAACAATAACTTTTTTTACGCTTGACGCTCCAAGCTTCTGATCTTTCACCTAGCACAAATTTTCTGTTCTCTGTCTCAACTCAAGCCTCTTGGAGTAGACGGAGACAGAGACAGAGAGAGAGAGAGAGAGAGAGTGAGAGCCAGAAACGTAATTCGGAAAAACTTTAATGTACAACAGTGGAGTGTGTTAGGCAATGAAAGAGTTGGGACATCTGCCTCCATTTCCATCTTAATTTCCTATGCATCACATTGGCTATAAATCAATGTCAGGACAGCTAAATTTTCAAATTCTTTAAAATATACATGGATGCGCCCAGACTGTAGACAAAGGAAGGATGGGTAGGAAGAATTTAGGGAGGAAACGAAAGGCCCAGTACCAGTGTGTTAGTTCCTTATAAAAGTAGAATTTTAGACTAGTGAAATCTTGAAGCGAAATGAAGATTGATGTGATTTGAAAATCCTTAGTTCACATGCCAATGGCAAAAATATATGTCACACAGAACCAAGACCCAAGAACCAGAACGAGAATCAGAACCAGAACTTTGCATTTCCGCTACTGTTTTATTAAAAAAAAGAAAAAAAATATTTTCTCTCTCTTTTCAACTCAATTCCAATTCCGACTTTTGCTCTTCTTTCTTTATTATTACACTTTTTTTTCCCAGAGAAAGCACTGACTGAATGAATGATCTATCTTTTTTCTTCTTATTGCCAACACACATCACACATGCAGAAATAGTTTCTGCTCACTCTGGCAATTTAAAAAAAAACTTTTATTGTCAACTTATAGTTCATAGGTGAAAGCATTATAGTGGTTGCGTCTCAGTGCAAATATGTACCAACCAGTATTTGGTTATTTCTTAGCGTCGTGGGAAGACGTGACGAATAAGAGCGCATGCATTAAAAGTATTGCAAAATATAAAAACTTTCTAAATTATTGAGCTAAAAGAAGTAGAAATTTTTCAAATTTTCTAATACATAACTAATGGGGAAAGTTATGTATTGCGCTTGTCACATCTTTTGACTGATTTGTGAAAAAGTACCTGCACAGCTTCTAGATTTTATCTTAACAACTAGGAACTTGCTTATTGCTAGTTGTACATATTATTGAGCTACGGAAGAAAGTTTAATAATAGTAATAATTGTAATCATAAGGGAATAGAATACTTTTTGCCCTTTTAGTGAATAATATCAAAAATATGAAAAAGACGGTTATTTCGATGGCAGCTAAATAAATACCAGGAATATTTTATCCATTGCAAGTTCCAAAAGTAAATTAATGTACCATTTTTCTACGCTTCCTTTGTAAATATATTAGGGAGAAACGTAAAAAAAATAGAGACAAAGTTCTACAGAAAAGTTAAGAGACTTACTTGTAGTTCACAGTAGTGAGCCAGTGTGGAAAGTAAAATGACAAGTGCCTTCAGCACATACATGAATTAACATAGATCCCAAGCAAAAGAATGAATCCGTCCCACTAAAAAGAGAAAGTGGTGGAGAGAGTCTACAGACACAAGTTGGAATGCATTACGCTGCTGCGTTGACAAAAATACAAATTGAATTGTCTGGCAAGTGTTAGAGATCCTAGCCTTATTCTTTTGTGGATGTACACGAGGGCAGAAGAGCGAAGAGGCTATATTTGAACTTAAGATGGAAATAAATTATGAATGTACTGAGATAATAAGTAAACAAGTAAACAGAAGACCCTGCCTCTGCCCGTACCTACCAAAGATAAACATAAGATGGTAATTTAATTTAGCCCACACATGGAGTATTTACTTTGTACTCTAGTTTCCCCTCTGCAAATACAGACTGTGTTCCTTTTTCCAAAAAATTCCCTGTTTCTGAGTGTGTTTCTCGAGTAACAAAAGAGCAACTATGTCTAAGTAGAACTACTTAAAAGTAGGGGAATATGAGTAGAATTAAAACCAGAAGGCGGGGGCAGAACAGTCTATCTGTTGATAACCTGGACATTAGAGTACAGTATAATAAGTTAGTACTAGTATAGCTATACTAGCAGTACCTTCAAAAATGCAAAAAATGTTTTATTAGAATGTCCAAGCAACAGCGAGTGAAAGGCTAAATCTTGAGAACATCTTCGGTGTATCAGTAGAAGCTTGCAAGGAGCTCGAGAGGGTTGCAAAGAATGTGAGAAGACGTGCCTACCCACGTATCTATCATTCAACTTTGAAACATTTGTCAGCTTTGAAGTTTTGAATGCGAGGGATCGTTTACATGCCGACTTATTCACTCTCCAGGCAGACAAGTTAGACAGTGGATGGATACCTGTCTGCCTTTGTAGGGCCTCTAAAACAGTTCGTTTTTTCGCAAACAGTGACGGCGTATTGACAGGGAGAAAGCCGGGAAAAGTTTTATATCCCTTATTTTCAGTTCTCACAATCAGTCACACTTTCACTCTCAGTATAGAGCGATCGTAGGTAGTATTCGAAAAATTTCGAAAACACTTTGTTTGATAGTTAGCCTCAAAGTTAAAGTTAAACCGGTCTGGGCCTCCAACGTTGACGTCTAAAGCCCCATTGCATTGTCAGTTTAGTAGTGCGCTCAGTGCTGTGATACTGTTGATAGTCGACACACACACACTACATCATCCGTTTGAGGATGAAACCATTGGAACATTGGATCATTGGAAGCATGACAGGAGTAGCAGATAAGATGTTCTCCCATGAGTTCATGACCTGCCAGCTACCTACATTTTTTATACACTTCCCCAGCCACCAGCCATATTCATCGAACTGTCTTCTATCTTTCTCCTACACTTTCTCTTCAGCCTCCAGCTTCCATAGCTCCAGACGCAGCCCCATTCATTTTATTAGAAAATGCAGTGCATGCTGATACCTTGGGAGGCCTGAAGTGGAACTATTGAGGAGGGAAAACGTTGGTGGCTCGGATTGCACTACGGCCCTTAACTCCCTTTCTCCTTGTTTTATTCATGGGTCTGAGCTCCTTTGTCTCGTCCTCTATTTGTAGTGTCAGTGAGTGCAAGGTAAATTCACACCGGAATGTGCACATAACTTTCATTTACAAGTTATGTGCAGTGCATTACGTTCACGTACCCATGTATGTGCATCTTCTTATCTGAGGATACTTTCACCGATTTAGCTTCTTCCCTCACCGTGAAATCCCCCTAAAATTGTACAAGAAAAACACACGAAGGCTGAATGGATGGCAAAATGGCATATGAGGTCACGTACATACGCACGTGTTTTCCCATTGTAATCCCGTCTGCTATATTTGTGCTCCATGACCTCCAGCTTTAGCAATTTTTATCCAGACCACAGAGCCAAAGAACGTGTCTGAGGATAGTGGAAAGCTTGATATTATGTGACTCTCGAGGAAATCCTGGATCGTTTCCCTTTGCCTTTTGTGCCACCATGTTCAAGCCCTTTCCCTCTCCTCTCATGCCTTCTTGGACGATGACGATGACAATAACTTTTTAGCTGGCTCATCACTTTCATTGTCAAATCATCCAAGCTGGAGCTGGAGAACAATATATATACATACAATCAGCTTTTACTTTCTCTTTTCTCTGAGCTTAATTCCTCACCGCGGGTCAAGAAGAAGTCAAACTCATGGCTTTCCCAGCTTACATTTTAATTCATTTTTTTCATATATATTCCATATCCAATGCAATGGCTGGTTGTAGGAAGGATATGCAAAAAAGGGCGTGTAATAGCATTGCATTGGATACATACATGTATGAAGAGACAAAAAAATAATCTTCTCGCTAGTCACGTAGTATCCGCATTCAAGTCTACTATACTAACTTATCTTGACTATCTAGATAGTATGTACATGGGAGAAAGTAGAAAATCTTTAATATGTAATATGTAGCTCTTTGGTGGGGTCCTATTTTTGGCTCAAATGGTTACAGGGCTGACGTTTTGGTCTTCCTCGGAAAGGTCCCTTTCATTTAGAAGCTTTCCCTTATCTCTGGGTAGACGGGTACAGAGCAGAAAGACAGAGACAGTGACAGAGAGAGAAAGTGAAAGAAAGAACGAAAGAAGCAAAATCAAATAAGCCATGGGGTTTGTCTTTAATAAAAAAAAGTTGATCTTGATCACAATCATATAATAGGGCGACTATCCAATCCCATTGCAGTTCTTTTGGATAAATTGGAAAGATGGAGAAAGTAAAAGTGAAAGTGGAAAGGTAGTGAGGAGGCGAACATTAATTATTCAGGCAAATTTTACTCCAGCCGGAGTCTCCCGCATAAATTATTTGACTTAACAGAATGAGCCATCCGAGTTTTATTCTCTTTTTTTTATTGTCTTCTTGTCAGGGCAATCCCTCAAGTGCCCCATATACTTCACCTTCGCCTATTCACTTTCTTTTAGCTGTCTTAATTTACATTCTTCATCTCGTACATAAATCATGCACCTGTGTGCGGAGCGTCCCCACCAGTAGCAGTGTCAGTGCCAGTGCCAGTGGTTCTGCTCAGAGACTATTACATACCAAGTAGATGCAATATTTTTTTCATTTGTTATAGTCGTACTTTCTCCCGTTTCTACAGATAAAGCTTTTATGCCGTATTTATTCAAGTCCTTCATAGCGTGTCCAAGTTGAATAAACCATCAGTTTCAATGTTTCAATGCTAGCTGCCACTTTATTTCATCTTTCAGACAAATATGAGATGCAAGAAAGACATGAGAATGGGGTTATTATGAGTGTTGTGACTACAGTTACACTTTTAAGGGACTTCCATCTACGTAAGCACCTCATTAAAACATACAGGATCGTATTAAAATTAAAATTTCGATTTACACTTTAGCTTCTCTTGTCGTATGTAGAAGGTTAGGTTGGGCCCTCATGAGACTGAGTGCTTGTGGTATTTTAATCAAAAAGTTACGGGAATATATTCCGAGGTCAAACATGGCTGATGGTCTATCAGAATACTTTTATCAAAATATCCCATTCTGTTTTACCTCACGTATCTTTTGCATTACCTACAGGATCTGTTTGCTTGGAAACTTGCTGCAACTCTCGTGGCTTTCGCTTCTTTTCATGATCGTACATACCAATTAAGTTGATCAAAGAAACCGCACTGGCTAGCAAATTTTTCCAAAAGCTTTTACTTTCTCCGACAAAAACGCAAAGTACCATTGGATGGTTGTTTTAGTGAAGGTGAAAGCCATTTTGCATCTTCAGCAACAACGGTGATATTCCACACCTTTCATGCCAATACATATATGTATGTATATCTATGTACATAGCATGCAATCCATCGTAGTTTGGTAGCTTTATAGCTCGTCTATGTGTACCTATGTACTTATGATTGCAAGCTAATCAACTCTTGTTGCACTAACTACTAGCCAGAAGCTAATAATTTTGTTGGGCTAATTGGAAAATAAAGTAACCATTTATGTGGGTAATAATTTTGTTAGGGTAGGGACGTAAATTATAATTAGATAAAATCCGTTTATTGTTTTATAAATGGGGAAAGAGAGAGAGAGAGAGAGTGAGCTGCTAGCCAAAAGGTAAAGACTTTGGGCCCACTCTCATCATGATAACAGTCAACAGTAGAAACGATTCAATTAAAAGGAAGAGAGCCGCGGTCCTAAATTCACTATAATTCGGAGCTGGAAAAGATATAATATGTAATTGTTACACTGTACCCAGGGTTATTGTTTGATTTAGCTGTGGAGCATGCATCACCTCCCACAAATGTACATAACTTGTACAATCAAAGCCTCCTGCCAAAGCCAACTCGGCAAATTCAAGCGACTGCGCGATCCATTAGACTCAAATTTATTAGCCAAACTGTGGTTGTGGTTTCACTATTTGATTTAGTGGTCCTTTTTCTATCTGGCTTGGAGGAATTCGAGAGATAATGTAGATTGGGGGAGAAAGTGCCCCAAGGTCGTCGTAACTTCGGTACAAGCCATAACTCCAAGACTTACACACGAGAGAGATCACTCTGTCCACACACACTCTACTGGACCAGCAGATTAGAAGTCAAGCCGTCATGTGGGAGGGAGCTCCGTAAACCATTTAAGTGCACTATTCACCTTGTCTTATGAGTAAATAAGTAGGATAGTAACTTTCTCTCATTTTCTTTCCTCGTCTCAAGAGTTGGAGTCTCTCACGAGGAAAGTCTACGATGATGCAATGATGAAATAATACAGTGTAGTCCTAGTTCTTTTACTACACAAGCCCCATAAATGATAAAATGGATTGTATAGTCACAGCCACCCCAGTCTCAAAGGCCAAAAGCCAAGGGTTACTCCAACTCTTACTTCGGTTAATTCAGAATTACGGCTGCACGGCTGTGGGAAATTACTCCCTTCAAGCTCAAATATTTAAAGACACGAGGAAAGATTGTATACAGATACGAAATTGGCTGGATTTGAATTTGAATTTTACTCTTTGACTCTGTAAAATTACTCAACTACAGCAGAACGCCAGTCTACAGGAATTTATAGCACCATTTTCCCTCTCCTTTGATTTTGTATGATGAGCTGTTAAGCTAATGTGTTTAATGTTGAGACAAAGGGAAGGCGAAAGTTGAGACTGGGAGCTAAAAGCAGTGAACAAAGCACTGCTTTCTCCACTGAGTGTGACCACCTATGACTATGACTGAATGGACTGAGTGAGTTTCTGTCGAGTACACTGCACTGGCATAGGCACGTCAAAGTTGGGCAATATTTGTCTACATTCTGCTCTCCTAATTGTGGGCGACACGGGAATATTTACACCAAGTCAACATGCCGACAGCTACGCTTTAAGGGCTAGGCTCCATACATAAACGTCACCCCATGGGAATTCATACGTAGGCGAATAGAAGTAGGTACTTATGATGGTAGGTGCATTACCTTCGTTTGCCTTTCATCCAGAACCAGAACCAGAAGTGCACACACACATACACACACACATTTTGATTGAAAATTGTAATTCTAGACGTTAATGCTTTACCCACATGTCACCAACATGCCCAGCCACTTGGGCCAGTGAGACATTAGAGTATGTAGAAACAAATATGACTAGTCTCTCACTGTTTAACCTATTTGAAACTGGGAACCAATGGAGTGTTTTGCAAAAGTGTTTAGTCTACAGATTAACTTTTTCAAAAGGGTCAAAACTAGAAATCGACATTTTTAAAAACGTTCAAAAGTAGTAACTAACACTTTCAAAAAGGTCAAATCTAGAAATCAACATCTTTAAAAACATCCCAAAGTAGTAAATAGCACTTTCAAAAAGGTCAAAACTAGGAATTGACATTTTTAAAAACGTTCAAAAGTAGTAACTAACACTTTCAAAAAGGTCAAAACTAGAAATTGACATTTTTAAAAACGTTCAAAAGTAGTAACTAACATTTTCAAAAAGGTTAAAACTAGAAATTACCGTTTCTAAAAGGTTAAACTGTGTGAATGTGTGAGTGTGTCTGTTGATGTTTGTGTACAGGGCAGGCCAATCTGGGTCTACTGTACACAGATCTGTGGTGCTGGTGCTGGTCTGGTCTTTTTCATGGGCGTCGAAATCAGTGCAGAGTGTAAATGAAACACGTCAATTTGAATTGAAGCAGGCCGTCTCAATTCGATTTACACAACTCCACGTCCACACGTCATCAGTAATGGGATTGCAATTTAAAAGCCTGGCACCCATGAAGCGTATGAGATTGATTGATGATTAGAATAAGCGCTTTCACATCGACTCCAACTCTCCTCTCACTAGTCAGTCTAGCTTCCCTGTCTCCACTCTATTCAAACAAGTTCCAAGTCATTAGCAGATGAATATCACTCCTTGGGTGGATGGATGCATGGGTGATGGATTCAGCATCCCCATTAGCCTCCATTTACCTCCATGTACCTTTAATTGGTGGGCCCTGTATCTTCTGTATGTTTTAAGTCGCTCCGCCAGCCAATTAGTAAATGCCCAGTAATTAATAGCTCTGTCACAGACACACTGCAGTAGTATGGAGAGGGACAGTTATCAGTGACAGACAGACTTTGCACCCTGTAAACACAGAGTTGGCTGTCAATCTATCTGATGGAGAAAGCGTCTACGCTTCACTTTCACTATTTAAGTGTTTTATTTTGTATCAGTTTTTATTTATAATTGTGGGGACGCTTATTAAAGTACATAGGTTGTATATAGCTTTGCTTTGAAATAGGTGACCATTTTAACCTTTTCAAAACCGTAATTCGTCTAGTTTTACATCTTTTTAGAAAATGAGGATTTCTTGTTTTGACATTTTTAAAAGCGTGTGTTAATAATTTTGTGTATTTTTGAAAATGTTCATTTCTAGTTTTGCCGTTTCTGTAAATACAGATTTCTAGTTTGGACGTTTCTGAAAGTGTTATTTTCTACTGTTGACATTTTTGAAAATGCTAATTTTATGTTTTGACGTTTTTGAAACAACTGATTTCTAGTTTCGACGTTTCTGAAAGTGTTATTTTCTACTGTTGACATTTTTGAAAATGCTAATTTGAAGTTTTGACGCTTTTGAAAAAATTGATTTCTAGTTTCGACGTTTCTGAAAGTGTTATTTTCTACTGTTGACATTTTTGAAAATGCTAATTTTATGTTTTGACGTTTTTGAAACAACTGATTTCTAGTTTCGACGTTTCTGAAAGTGTTATTTTCTACTGTTGACATTTTTGAAAATGCTAATTTGAAGTTTTGACGCTTTTGAAAAAATTGATTTCTAGTTTCGACGTTTCTGAAAGTGTTATTTTCTACTGTTGACATTTTTGAAAATGCTAATTTTAAGTTTTGACGCTTTTGAAAAAACTGATTTCTAGTTTCCAAGTTTTTGAAAGTGTTATTTTCTAATTTTAACGTTTTTGAAAATGCTAATTTTAAGTTTTGACGCTTTTGAAAAAACTGATTTCTAGTTTCCAAGTTTTTGAAAGTGTTATTTTCTAATTTTAACGTTTTTGAAAATGCTAATTCCTAGTTTTGGCCGTTTGAGAAAGGAAACACTTGTAGCGTATTCTTTCCTTAGTTTCCCAGTTCAAAATAGGTTAATTAATTTATGTAACATGGCAAGTAACACTGCGTTTAGTCTTTTCATCTCGACCCGTTTAATTTAAAGCCAGAATTGCACTTTGAATTTGTTTAGTAGCTAAGTATGTACCT
>JAQFZC010003267.1:0-19363 GCA_034695205.1 Dicyrtoma fusca
TTTTTCCTCGTCCGGCTTTTTTGGGAACATTTGTTCCGGGAACATTTTTTCCGGGAACATTTAGTCCTAGAATCGTTCATACAGTAATTCAGCCCGTCAGTGACGCTGCAGGAATTACAATTATTAGCACATCGTAGTGGCGTAGTGATATAATTTTGCAATTTCTTGTACCTTCCCTGAAATGGAGATACGCATACAAGTTGGCGATTTCTTTCAAAAAGTAATTATTCGTATTCTTCAACCTATTCTTTAAGTCTAAGTATTAATAACATAATATGTACATTCAAGTATCTCATACATTTCGAATTTCATGTAACATGTAAAAATTTGTAAACTTTTAATACTGATGATCTCGTGAATAAAAAGTGGAAAGAGAATTAAAACAAAATTAGTGTGTGGGTGAAATTTTAAAATTACTTTTATGTCGTGTAAGCCGCAAGCAGTGACAGGAAGAAAGTCTTCCTAACCTTCCGTTCATTCAGCACCACCTACTGGCTCTTACAAACAGGGAATTCGCTATATGCTATAACTATTTTGTCTTAAATCTCTTAGCCGTGCAGCGCATTTGGCTGCACATAACCCTAATGTAATGATAAGTACTTACAATTAGGTACGAAATAACGTCAATATTTTTGTTTCGGACATTTTTCCACTTACGAATTTATTAATCATTTTTTGTAGACGCTGTAATTATGATTACATGAGCCCTTTGGCGTACAATTATTCATGCTTTTGTTTCTCCAGGTTTTCCTCTACTACAATATTGTAGTGCCCTCAATATATACGTATCTGTTCACATAATGTACACAGTAATAATGATCATCTAAGCAATTTAGCAAAAGATAAAACTAACCTACAGCTACGGAAGTCAGCATTACGTCACGTGGTAAATAAACACTCACAAGTGCAATAATTGTATGGTAGACTTATGTACAATTGATTCTAATAAACTACAATAAGGATCTGATATTTGATTTTGCAATCATTAATACTAAACTGCTCCAGACATTTCAAAATTGTTGATAGCCTGCAGTGTGGTAGAGTATATTCGACTTGTGCAAGACTTCTTGCTTGTCACTCACGTTCTTACACACGATTGAGCAGATAATTTACAACTAAATAAAGATTCTGTTTTAAGTTGTGAATACTACAAAGCTGTATAGATAGTCTATACTAGTTAATTGTGATGCATTGGTTCAGTATCTGGGTTTCGATTTGGTTCGACTTGTTACATTGTCATAAAATTGCTATTAAGGTGGACACCATAGTGTTACATCCATGCGTTGTAAAAAATACAAATGCTGCATATGAAAAACAATGTATGTTCTTGAATTTCGTACTCCACTCTCAACGACAACCAAACACAACATGAATAGCTTTAAATGAGATTTGATTGTGTTTCCTAATTACAATCTGTATTACTTAAAAATATTCTTTTCTTGAGAAAAGTGTAAATGCGTGAAAACCACACAGCATGATTATGTAAACAAAAAACATTGATAGAAAACGTTCATGCATTCAGAGAAACGTCGCTTTCGATTAGACGCAGTAAACACAATAGCTCTTTTATCACAAGTTCAGAGGATATGGCAAGCTGCGACCAGCGACAACTTAGCGTTTCATCTTCTTCTTCTGCTGCTTCATCCTCAAAGCTTTTAGCCTTTTTTCTTCGGCCTCCTGTTTCATATCCTCCAAATCTTCTAGCTGGCCTGCAAACGATAGATTTGAGAGTGATAAGGTGAAAACAAGACACAAAATGGTAGTAGAATTTAACTAAAGCACTTAGTTTTACTTAATACTTTAAAAAAATAAAAATAATGTAAAAATGATCCACTGAAACACTTACCAAGCCTTTTGGAACGTGCTTCTTCTCTCATTTGATCAGCAAAACTTGCTTCACGAATATCTCCTTCATCTATGCCTACGTATTTCCGCCTATCATATCCGGTGATTGAACGGATCAATTCGGAGACATTTATATCTGCATCTCCATCATCAATGAAATCGTCCATCTCGGAATCATATTCATCATCGCTTTCAATGACTTGGCGACCTAAACATTAGAATTAGGAATATCCTTAAAATTCAGAATTGAAGCAACAAGATTCCCAGGTTACTGATACATTACCCATGTACCCAAATTAACATTTAGGCACTTTAAAATCTATGGTTCATTGAATACGCTCCACCATCACATCATTATCCTAAAAAAAGGGCTGAAAAATTACGTTTTGGAGGTCGCTGGGGCAAACGATGCGGAGGCGATCTAGGACGAGCCATTTGTTGTCTCGGTGGCGACCTTTCCCTTTTCTGCTGAGGCAGTCTTGTAGGTGGGGAACGGGGACGTTGACGATCAATTTGTCTTGGATGAGAACTGTTTTCGGACATCGATGACATGGGTTTGGACTTGGCCGGCACTGATTTTGAACTTTGCATAGTTTCAGGCATTCTTGGTTTCTCTTGCGGGAGTTTTCGAGAAGGCTCTGTCTTAGCAATAGGCTTTGGTTTTACTTCAGTAACATATTCAGACTTTCCTTTCATTTCTACATTTCCATTCTTCGTAATTTTCGGAGGAACAGAATTATTTTTTATAGGCGGGCGATTTGCCGAAGCAGAGGGTTGTGAATGTGTTTTATTGGATGAAGCTGGGCTTCGGTTTGGCAATGATGTTTTTGGGGGAGCAGAAGGTGGAATGTTCTGCGAAACTCCTCTGCTGGAATTACTGGGCAACTTTCTGTCATTGATATCCGAGTCCTTGGACTTACTAGAACTAACAATCGGTGGTGTTGACACAGGAGGTGTTTCCTTTTTCTTTACCGATGGAATTTTAAATCCAACTTTACCAACAGCTGCTTGAGATGAATCACTTGATTTGTTTGGTGGAGTGCTAGGTTTAGCCCCAGCAGAAGAATTTAAGAGCCCGTTCTGTATTTTTTCTTTGTACGATTTCTCTTGGAGAAATTGCTGTTTTTCTTTTGCTGTCATCGGTCGACCGAATTCAAAAACTTCTTTTTCTTGAGGTTTCGTCGGTTTTGTTTTAAGTTTAATTCCAACAGGTTCCTGATTTTTCTGATTTGCTAATGCAAGAAGATCTTGAAAATTTATCGGCGGAGGAGGTTTTTTCTTTTTCTTAGAATTAGTAATTTCTGGTTCTTTAAATTCGGGAATTTTTTCATTACTAACTTCAGCTTCGTAATCATAATTTACAGCTTCTTTGTGTCTTGTTTTTGCAATATTGTGAGGCACGGGCAGCGGAGCCGGAAGTTTCGATGGTGCAGGCTTGTTAGTAGGTACAAGCTTGTACTTGTCCAATAATTTTTTATACATGTCTTGGGAATACTGAGACGTATACCCGTAGTCATCTTCATCTGGCTGCATTTCTCCTAAAATAACCGATTTGAAGGTTATATTCAACAGTAGTGCTAATCAAAATATGAAAAATGAACTATGAAATAATACCTTGTTCTGCTAAAGCATCACTAAAACTATCTCTAGCATCAGCGATGCACGCTTTGTTAGCTGATTTAGTCATTCGAAGCATAGAGCTGACTCTTTTGTGCGCTTTTTTATCTTGAGCCCGAAGCTGTAGAAGCTGCTCTTTCTGTACCCTTTTTTCGACTTGTTTTTTTCGCTCTTCCTCCTCCCTTTTTTTCAAAAACTTTTGAACTCCTTCGGAAAGCTTCTTGTCTTTCGGCGTAGCTTTCGGCTTTGGCTTCCCTAAGAGGTTGAACTGCGGAGCCGTGCTTGTTTTTATCTAAAATTTCGACAAAGTGAAACTATTTTGAATTTATGCACAAAATATTACTGTGGGCATTCAAAGTTAAAACACTTTCCATAAACAGTATGGCAAGCACCACTAAGATGTAAGATCTATCAGTATTAACATAATTTGCACATGTTCGGAAACCCTAACCAGAATACTAGTGGCTTAGAGTAATGGAAAATTCAGGGGTATGCTAAAGAGTATTAAAATTCGATCATTGGTTTTTACATTGAACCTAATTTAAGAATTTGTAAATTAAAACTGCTCTAACGATATTCGTTTTGGAGCATGGCTTTGCCCTAGTAGCCCTAGAATCTAATCTCGTGCTCGATCGGAATTATAGATGCCTATTCAACTTTATATCATCTTTTAAACGCTGTATCTTAACCATCACAGTGATGCTACGAATTTTTGCTACATAAAACCGGTACCTTATTGCCTTGTTTTGGGTATGTGAAAATAGGGATAGGAAATGCAGTGTGTCCCTTATTAGAGCTAGGCTGAGGGGGACCTGGTTTATAGCAAATAATATTATAACGTGTACGGTGTTTTATTTCTCGCAAACTAGGCTTCAGCAACTAAAAACTAACTTCACGCATGTTATCAGAATATCAGAAGATGTAATTCCATCACGACCGCAATTCCACCACTGCAACTGCGACCTCGATGTCTTTTGTAAAGAGGTAAAATCCAACACAGGAAAATATTTTAGTTTAAAACCTCGATATATCTGTCTGTTATATCGGTTTTTAGTAAGGGCATTTCCACCGAATCATAAACATTATTAACCTAACCGAGACATTTCTAATCGTCGATTTCCACGGCTGATAATTCAGTTAAAAGTGCATTTTCCGAATAAGTAATGTGAAAACTCAAAAAATGTTTAAAAAAAATAAATAAAATTAATGGTCACAAAAATTAGATCGAATATCACAAACAAATATTCCAGATAGTCTCTTGACATCTATGTTAGCTCCTGGAAACTCGCATCAACGTTTATTACGTTTACTAAATAAATGATAGACAACTATACTTCACTACTTTTCTTTGTACTTACAATACCCAATACTCATATCATGTACTTAATATGTACTTTTATATAACTATTACAAGTAGGCATAGAAAGTCGATCACTATTCACTGACCAAAGAATTCATTTTAATTTGCACTAAAGATACTATAAGTTTAAAGTCGATTAATTTACCTTCTTTTCTCCTTTTACGGCATTGTTTTCAGCAATAGAAATCAAATCCTCGTACACGAAACCGGAAGACATTTTGAAATCAATGCGTTGAAGTACGATTCTGAATAAAAATCAACAAATACATTAATTATTAGTAATATGACTGAATGAATACAATACGAAAGCTAATTCTATAAATGCTTCAATGACTAAAACCACAACCTTCTGGAAAAATACTACATTCGATATAAGTACGGATATTTACATATGTAACCAAGCGCACGACTAAATCCGACTTTCAACTACATGGAATGTATAATATGCTCTTCTTACGAAACTATAAAACACAAAATAGCGAAACAAATGGTCTTACTTTGCTTAAAATTTTATTGAGCTTGAGTATTACTTAAGTAATTGAGATTTTTTTTCCAAATTATTATTTCCTTTATATGAATAACAAGGTGCGTTATTTATATTCAATATATGTAAAAAAACAAACAGAAGTCTGGACTGAGAAATAACGAAGACAAAGTAGTCAGTTCCGATATATCCGATTATTCAAAGATCCACGAGTACATGTCTGGAGAAACAGCTTAAGCTACTGGTGACGGGGACTGGTCATCACTCTGACTAGCACACTGTCCCTTGGTTCTATAATAAAGTCCAGGCAGACTCAACTGACGACTGAAGTCAACTCGCAGCTCAGGCACAGCCCATCAGACAAATTCCGACCTACAAAACAAAAATGACAAAACAGAACAAAAGGATCAACATCAAAATGAGTCACACACCAACGTTGGGACAAACTCTACATATGAAGTACACAACTACAAACAAATGATAAAATCAGTCCTTACGGGTCATCATCACTCACTCACACTACTAATTTAACTATATTCCCGATATTCTTTACTACTCCATAATCCTAAGTTGTATGTATGTCAGGTTTAACATATTTTACCTACAACCTACCTGCCCTACAATAAAAGCTCTACACGCGGAGATGAACCCACAGAAAAACAAAACTATTTTGAATCTTTCAAAAGCCCTAATCCCAACTTATATGTCCCAAAAGCAAAAAATTTGACTCTTCTTTTAATTTTGACCCCACAGAACATATACTAAAATGGACGGAGTCATTACGATCCATCTCGGGATATTCCTGGGATTATTCGGATATAGAAAGACGAGAAGAGTGTGAGAACTTTTACCTGGTCTAGTTTGAAAAAGATTTCGAAAAGATTTAATACAACTTACCATGCACAACAGATTTTTTGGAAAAAAAGAATCCAAGCCGTCAATTCTAAAATAAGTATCACAGAGTCAGAAGGAGAGAATGGTATGGTAACGCAAGTTAACGTACCTACTACTAGAATTGGAGGGGGCAAGGGGCCAGGACAATACACACACGTCGAGAAGAACAGTGTAGATAGCAGATACGTACAATTACCTCACTTTCCAAATAATAATAATACAACTTTACAAACTCTACAAGGAAATATTAAATATCTAGTGTAGTTAAAGGACTGACATACAGATTTCAAGTATAAAATAAACCCTAACCATACGATTCGAGCACTGAGCAGTATACGAAATGAACCCCTCACTAGTCAGATGGGAATTACGTAGGGAAATAAATACCAAATACGGTGTAACTATAACTATAGTGCGACACTATATCTCAAGAACTTGTATCTACACCGATTCGAGGCCCTATTGGGTTTAGTTTCTATTGGGCACCATAGCTACCAACCAAAGCCAAAACCACCTAACTCCACTTAACTGTTCTTTTTAATTTCAACTTTTTTCCTTCCAAGAATTGTTGTACGGCAGGTACGTACGTACACCTACAGTGTGTAGCACCACTCTGCTATATTATCGTCATTTAAGAGGCAAAATGATGCTCATCCAACATTTAAATGCAAAGTGATACATTTATTTGCAGTATCTAAGTTATCCACACACTCTTATCGAAGCAAAATGATGTATCTCCATAGTAGTCCCATGGATCTGCATCATTTTATTTTTGCTTTTAAGAGCTATTTTGCTTTTAGCAAAAATTGGATCGTTGGATGGACGTAACGTGTGAGTTACTTTGCTTCTTAAGGGATGTAAATTGTAAAGATGTAGCGTACCTTATACTACTTTTAGTTACGATGATGGTACGCTTAATGGTAGTACCTTTGAAGCAGTTCCGCTACGTATACATACAAACGATCTCTGGGACTTTCCATAAAATTCGTCTTCAATAAGCCAGCCTTGTGTGTGTGTATATATAGCTAAATCTTGTAATGGAAATGGCTGCCGTACTAATACAGTCCACCCCCTCCAAAATTTAGAACGAAGGTGACTGACACTCCCTTTCTGGCCTTTTAAAAATAGAGTATTCATAGTCATAGTTATATGCTTATAGTAAGTTAGACTATATATTTTTGGAGCTTTTCATTTATGATTATTAAGACGTGATGATCATCGACAAGGCATTCTTTAAAGGCTTAAATGTGATAATAATTATGTGAGTTTTGTGACACTTTGGGATCGTTTTTTTTTCTTCTTAAACAGTTGATATTAATCTTCAAATGTTTTTACATTATTTCATTTAGGTGTACCTACTACTATTTAGTGCAAAACTAGGGAAATAAGCCAACGGTACAAATCCTCCGGCGTTGTATGTGGAGGGACCCTTCGAGTTGGCATTTAAAAATTTAAAGGCCCCTAGTACGTATGTGTAGTACCTGTGTATTCTTATAATTATTGTATATGTATGCATGGAGGGAGCTTGTAAGAAGTTACGTGGAGCTACCTGGGAAAGGGACACCACTTTTTACAATTTATAATTTATTATCCATTTTATTTATAGTAAAAAGCCTGTATTAGAACAACCGCCCTTTACTCCACCCTACGCTAATTATAGAACCTTTTTTTACTTCCATCGTTTAACCTAAATAAATGTAGACAATAATGCAGGGATGTTGAATAGCTCAGGTAAGCTAAATTACCGAAATAATTTGTCCTTAGGTATTAAGTCTAGTGAGTGCTAGTGCCAAATTATTTAATTCTTTTTATTTTTAAATTCCCTAACTACAAAAGGTAATTATTTAGTTGTATTCTAAAAGAAACAAGAAGGTACATTCGTTTTGGATAATAATAGTAATTTATTTTTGCTACACCATTCTCCTAATGGTAACCCCCCCCCCCCTCCCTCGCCGCTGTTGCACTTCATTATCATTAGCGTTAGCATACCCGGTGGTGTACTCTAGTACTCTTACCTAGGTAGTTTACCAGCTTATGATGTTTTTTTAACATGATTAGGTTCCTCTGTTAAAATCAAACTTTGGCCTTTTCGAATGAAGTAATTTTTACAAGCCCTCGCTTAGAAGAAATCACGTACAGAGAAGGGGAATCTAATCTTGACTCAATTTGACTACTTCAGTCAGAACTTTTACAAGAGATGGCACAGGGAGGTTTTTTGTAATATTACAAATTCCTTCGAGCGAAATATTCCGATAAAAATAAAAATGTTAACGAGCTGTTTAACTTGCCACGATACATAAATTCAATTTAGTTTTAGTTTAGTGAATATATTTTTTAAGATATTTCTATATAATTATAGCACACTAGGTAGAAATCCTGAAAAGTGTGACTATGGGACTTACTTCTAACAAGATCATTTCACCATTAAAATATCGAGTCATCATATAATTAGATGATTGATGACGATAACTGCGTTGAAATGACACTGCTGACGACGATATAAAGATGATGGGTAGAGCGATTATGTTCAGTTTGAGACTCATCCTGGAATTAATGTAGCGTATTAGTTATACAAATTCCTTAGGTAATGGCTGCCCTGTGAATGATTTCTGTACCAAAAATGGTATAAATTATGTAAATTATGTTGTTGTAATGTTTCTTGGATTTGGATGAGCAAGCTGTATTGTAGCAATAAAATGGAATGTGTGTATGGATGTAATAATATGTATCTATTCTACATATTTCTATGCCTATTAGAACAAGAAGGTCTATAAGATTTGTGTGAAAATAGGATAAAAATGAAAAAAGATCCAGATCCTTTAACTCAAGGATGATGGAATGATGGCAATAACCTGGATTTTTAAAACCAATCTAGGTATTTCCATTCCAGTACTACAGCTTCCGACTTTTACAAAACTATCCGCTATACAATTCAATATTCTCCATAAAAATGCACTTCCCTGAGCATTTTCACAAAAAAAAACAACTTTTTGTTCTCTACGGCAAGCACGTATGGTATGGTATTTCACAGGAGACTTAATACTTATAAGTTATAAGTGAACGTTGTAAGGAAAAAATCATATGAAAAGGTTGAAGGAAGTGCAATAAGAGGAAAAACAAATTTTGTGGATTATTGAAGTCCAAGTATCCGGAAGAAGGACAATGGAATTTATAAAATGAGGGGTTCAACAATAATAAATTATGGAACGTCTTCATTTGTGTTAGAACGAACATAAGTTAATTAGTAAAATGACACCATAGTAACCTTTTCCTTAAGCAATTTCCCAAAAGCTTGTTCAATTTTACAGTCGATGATACAATGACCCGCGGTGGCCGGTGACCGTACCGGTAGTAGATATTAGTGTAAGTTTTGTCTCTCTGTGTTCGCATAAAGTTTCAAGTGATCAGTACTCTAGTCATATTAGGCTAAAGAGATACTATTCTGATCCGAAGAGATTTTACTTTGATTTTTGTTTTAGCCTTTTAGCTATAAAATTAAAATTATTTAGTAGCGCGTATACGTTCTATACGGAGTTTATACCTCACAAGAAAATTTCGTTAAATTCTTTTACAACTTACTGGTGAGGTGACCAAAACTACTGTGTTTGTCTCTTCATTCACCTTCCATTTTGCCAAAATATTATAAGCTTTTCCCAAGCCCAATAAAGTGGAGCCTTACTATAGTGGTTCCTCAAGGAGAACACAAATTTGACCGCTATAATAAGGTAACTAAGTAACTAATTATAAGTGAGCTCACAATAAACCAGGCTGCACTGTATATAATATACATACCTACTATCCTCGTCATTGTTTAAGCTATTATTATTTAGTACTAGACTGCCAGTGAAGTTTTTCGGCAACATAATTTTGCAATTACAATACCGATTTTAAGAATAGCAACATGATATTCCCCAAGTAATTTAATTTTAATTTTCCGTTTCGTCATACCGAGCATGGAAATTATAGAATTAGTGTATTAAAAAACAACTTCGATCCTCAGTCACTTTACATCTGAAGAGTATTAGTTATAAATTGTATTATACATTATTATATGTACCTTGCCGCTCGCAGCATTTTAAATTGCTTTAACCGTTATTTTCATGGCCGTAAATACATATATACTTCCTTCCTTGCAAAATACTGGTATGTCGCAATGGGGTTCGATTTTGATCGTTTTTGTTTTGCTTTGTAAAATAAAGAGAAAAATGAGATTTATTGCTCGGATTAGGTTATATGTTTTATTTTCGAAGCAGATTCCCCATCCCCATCCACGCGTGTAATAAAATACAGAGAAATAAATAAAAATGTCCTCATTTGATCCGCGAATAATGTCGTTGAATAGAACGACAACAAAACTGCAAGTGTCAGCTATTCTTGGTGGAGAACTTTATCATCTATACTCACATTCACATTCCTACTACAGAGCCTAACTCAGCATAAAACACACACACTTTGGCAATAGGACGTCAATGTGTGATAACAGATATCTCTCATTGTCTCCATTTCATTGTGGTAATAGGCTAAAAGGTGTAATATATTATTCTCCATGAGCAGATGTGACCGTTTCATGCTGACATTTATAGCCAATAACATTGTCAATTACTTTTTCTAATTTACCTAGAAAACTAAATTAATAATTTATTGCGGGGAATTAAACTCGAAGGTCATATATACCCATAGACACTACATACCTAGTCCTGTAGACAAATGATGAAACTCATGATTAGCTTCAATAAATAACTTTGTATGAGTCCTTTGGAGCTATTAAAATATATCTCAAGAAAAAAATAATGAAAAATAGAGCAACGTACTGCTAACTGGCAAATATAGCAGCTTCAGCCAATGCATTACCTCTATAATATGTTTCTCCTCTCACTCTCTCTCTCTCTCTCTTAATAATACTGATAAGATAAGATGAAAAAAGAAATAATGCATCTGCACTTTATGCAAGTAGGTACTTAAGTACTGATACAGTTTGTAAAATATATTGTTAGAACAGCTCACTAAAGCAAGGAAGAACAGGGCAAGGCGATCAAAATCCATAGGGCCTAGAAAAATTCCTCTTGTAATTATTGATTCTGTTGTTTCAAACTCGCAAGAAGAAGACTTCCCACTCGGTCTCACGCTCGATCCTCAGACTGTATTGTTTGGTTGTTGGGTCTCAGGTAATTATTGAATATTGGATTTTATTACTAAATCACTCATGAGACTCATTAGGTACAGCCACATTGTTTCCTCTAGTCATTTTTCCTCCACAAACTTTCATTCCACTATACCTGTACTATTTGTACTTATACTTACCATTATTGGCTACCATTACAGACAGAGACTTATACCAGCACTACAGAATACTGTATAGTTCTTTCTGAATCACGGTAGACACTACTGTAATCTGTAATGTGACCTGTGGCTCAAGTTAGAAAGAAGCTCTCTGCTTTTATCATTTAAGACTCAAGTGCAACTTGCACACTGTGGGATCTTTAAATTTTTTCATGTGCAATGCAATTGACCTCACATACTCACTCGACTGCTTCTGTCATCCAAGTCAGTCATCTCCTCAGCTGTAGAGAGTACAAGTTGCTAAAAGTCCATGCACATTGTTTTTTTGTACAACATATTATTACATAGTACGGGCTATGATTTCACACCTATTACCTCATCTGTCAAGACATCACCTGTCACATTTACATTTACTCCATACATTTTAAAACTTGACTCAGGTTTTTGGAATTGCAATTTGCAATTAGAGGTTCTATTTGATACTAACTTGTTAGTCGTGTCCAGTCATCACACATCATACTCCCTGCGTTACTTAAGGTAAGGACTTAGTGTGCTGGAGTTTTTTTTAAAGATTTATTTGTTTATAATGTCTTGAGTAGCTAGGATTTGCATTCGTGGTAATGTGGTGTACACACATGTGCATGTAATTTGTATATAGCCAATACGTCAAAGCACGTAAGAGGGGTTTGCATGACTTATGAATTAGTCGGATTTTTTGTAATAAAATCTGTAAAACTTCCAAGTTAAGTTTCCGTGAAAGGTGTTTAATATTTCTATTTCTGTAATATTTCTATTCTAGTTTTTAGGCTCAGTTTGTGTCAGCCAGCGTATTTTGTGTCGGTCGCATATTGCATCGCTATGTGCCTCGACATTACCGGGTAAATCGTAGTAAAAATTATTATAAGGGTCTGTAGCCCTAACTAGCTTACACGAGTCTATTTACTTATCTTATCTGAGTAAATACTGTAAGTTTGAATTTGGTCGATGTGAACGAATCGGTGATAAGGGAAATATTGATAGACTCCAATACGGATGGTTACAAGTTACAACGACAGTTATTTTACAGTAATTATAGTATTACGGCTACCATACTATTTACACCGTGTACGATACTGTCTGCTGAATGTGAATAGAATATAAAATAACAAAAGAGATTCAAATTCCAATTCCAATTCCACTTCATCGTCAACCTACAGCCTGCTATGCTGTTCTACTTAATTTTGTCTGGGATTTCAGTATAGTAGGCTGAAGGTAGTAATTGTAATTTAGTACGCCATTAGTGTCATGCGGGTAGAGTATATGTATAAGTTATGTAAGTAAATTAATGAAGTAAATATATGTAGAAGTATAGATGATAGTGTATTTTTATGATTTTATATTCATTACAAGAAATCAACATATTGTTTTAATATCTATATTTCAGATCGGTTTCATATAACTGTAACAAGAACCATCCTACAAGTACTGCAACTCCCAATTACTGAACGTCTATGAAAGATTGCACCTCTCCACCAGAATCATTTATTGACAGATGTCTTGCTCAGCTGAATTTGATTTTTATGAAACGGAAAACTTTATATGATAAGGATAAATCGGTAGAACAAATATTTAGACTTACTGATTTTCTTTACTATCTTATTGAGCCTTACTGGGCTTCCTCATCATCACCATCATCATCATCATCGACTTCGACTTCGACAAAGGAAACCAAATAAAACTGGTGTCTTCTTACTCTGCGTGCCTACGGCGTGACGACTCTTTCTCAACTGGACATCCAGTGCTTTATAATTTTGTACAAAAATACAAACTACGACTAGACCTGCTTCACAGTTCACACAGTCAGTTGAATGCACTCTTTAGTTGTTTGGATACTTCCTTCCTAGTGCTAGATTTTTTAAATACGACATTTAGAGGCTTTAAAATTATATCAGTAATCTACTTGGTTAGTTAAACTATTTGGAAACAGGGAGGTTAAATACCTAGGAAGTTTTATACAAGGATGTGATTCAAAGGACGCTACATATTACTCAAAAACTGAAATCGAAGCAAGCATTTTTGAATTCAGAATCTAACACATTTATATTATAATCGTCCGTTGGAATTTACCAGTTTAAATAATACGAAAACAACCTTTGAAATATTTTAGCTTGTACACCTGCTGTTTGACTAAAACAGTGAAAAACCTTATGTCACTTGTGAAACCAGCCATGACTGTATGATATTGTTCATCACAGACTCACTATGAGCCTCTCAAAGTGATTTCCGAAATTCGTTGTTTTAAAACCGTATTATTCTTTAGTTTTTTTTTTATTTGTTATTGTTTCTACGCTGGATTGTAGTTGACTCTCTCATAATGATGCCGTCATCGAAGAAAATGATGAGGGAATTTTCCCTCATCCGATTCTACTGCGTCCTTACTATAAGTATGATGTACTTTGTTGGACAACTTGTTACTTCTCATATTACGCACTCGCTAACACTTCAACTAGATGCCTATCACATGCTGTACAATATCTTGTCACTCATCACTTGTATTCTAACCGTTCAGGTAAAAATATTTCGAATAAGTAAACTATACCTTCTTATAAATGAAATGCCGGTTCGCTAGTACACATGCAGCTTTGGAAGCGAATTTTAAAATGTAATAATGACTCAAACCACATATTTAACTCTTGTTCTGTTTTAACTGTCTTTAGATGTCTCGCACGTCTCCCCCAAAAGGTAGAGTAACCACTGAACTTGCCACTTCGAGTTCCAAGGAAGAGTCAGCAAAACAAAAGGCTAAAGCTTCAGCTTTAAAAAATACTTTTGGGTGGACTCGGATCGATGTATGTGGTGCTGTGGCGACGTTATGCTTCTTGGCTGCATTATGTTTTTCCTTGGTTATAGAGGCACTACAGGTAATTTGTAATAATAAGTGCTGCTTAATTTGTTGGGAGTGTGTACGCTCGGTTACAAAATAGACGTAGAAAATCAATTTTGTAACAGATTTGTTTTGTTTTTTAAATGTTCCAGACTATTTTTCATGTGTGTCATCATAAGAAGATGCAAAACCCGGATGTTGTTGGCGTTGCCGGTGTAATTGGCCTCGTGGTAAATGGAATTTGCTTCCTCACAATTGGAGGTACGTGTGACAGTAGTTGCTGAGCAATTACATATCTACATAATATATAGTTGTCTACCGTACATCACATCTTGTTTTAATTTCCTGTTGCCTTTTCACAGGTTATACGTTTCATCAGAGTAGTTTTTTAAGCTCAAACTACGGAATGGGGGACGAAGTGGTTATTTCTGCTTCAGTTCAATCTTACGTCCAAAGAGGGGTCAAAAGTAGGAGGCGACAAGGTCTTATGGAATCGATTCGGGACATTTTCGGTAGGTTTTTTTTTGTTGTAAAAACAAATATTTCAACAATAGACGTGTACAATACACAAATTCCGGTGTGATAGCATAGCCGTAACAGTAATCTCGAGTCCGTTTCCGTACGCTGTACACGGACATTCCACACTGATATATTAATGTATATATGCCAGTATGCCACATGCAAGAAGCTAGGCAGTATAGCACCGTACATTAGTACAGCAGTATGTACGTAAATGCATTGGAGAAAGTGCTCCATTGTTGTTAATGGACAGACAGTTTTTGTCCATTAAGGCATGCAAAATGAGATAAATGTAAACTGGTTAAAAGTAAAATCCGGTATATCCAGAAAATCTTAAAAGCATATTGTAAAAAGAGGAAAATCCCATTTTATCAAATCCTAAACCTATTTTTGTCTTACACTTAAAATATTATTCACAGGTACATTTCTGGTCGTCATTAGTGCAATTGTAGTTAAGGTTATGGACCCTGAAGGAAAGACCAGTCAGAGTTCGCGAGAAAGTCCAGATTGCAAGTCTCATAGCAGTAATGAAACTACCAACTCCACCATTGAGGGTCGCGAGCCCATGTCTATAGACTACGTCGATCCAGGATTCTGCATGGTCACTGTTTTCATTTTAATCGCCTTCTCGTACTCTTATGGTAATACTAACAATGAATATTCGGTAGCGTATTTATCTGCATAACTTTGCAACTTACTGTTCCCCGTGTGTAAGCGTTTCAGTTTAAATCAATGCATCGATTATTATTTTACAGCCAAAGAAGCAGGTCATATTTTACTGCTCACAATTCCGGAACACATAGATGTGAAGAGCTTATTGCAGGAGCTACAAAGTAGCTTCCCAGAAATCCATGACATCCATGATTTCCATATTTGGCAGTTGACCCCAGCAAGAATTATTGCTTCCGCACATATCGTTCTTCAGAATACCCAAGGTTACCTTGCAGTACAGAATAATGTTGTGGACTTCCTCCACACAAAAGGCATCTCACACGTGACCCTTCAACCCGAATTCCTCCAAGTAAGTTTGAAAAGTCGCCTAATTTCGCTTTCACTTAAGTTCACGGTGTTCAGTGTTGTTTTTATTGCTGTGCTGATTACACAAATATGTGATGCATTACAGCTACATCCTGTGGCAGAGTCTCCTGGAGCTAGACGCCGGAAATGCTTCTTACCCTGTGACCAAGAAGACTGCAGAGAGAAACAATGTTGTGAAACTACATTAACTCCCTGCAGTAGTCATAATTTATTCGGTGCTCATCATCATCACACAGACGTAGAGCAGCCCTGTTCATCCTCGAATCCCAAAGAATCCCCATCGCATTCTCATGGCCATTCTCATTCTCATTCCCATACCCACTCTCAACCCATCGAACTGGAGCTCATTGTGAATGATGAAGCAACCAATGCAGAAGCAGAGTTGCAGCCAATGATTTAGTCACTCTAACCACAGACGCAATAAAAAGCAATAATTAATCAAACTGTGACCACTTTTAAACTTATTCGAGTCACATAAGCTCACCATTGTTTCTTTTGTTTTTTTACCAATACATAGAGGTAGTTTACATAGGTACTCAACATAATTTTTTTGTTACGATTTTATGTTAAAGTGATACGTTAGTGGGAGGACGAAAGATGAAGGTACGTTCTTACTGCTATAGTAATTAATTTCGGTTTAAGTTTGGAGTCAGAGAATGTTCTAGACTCCGAAAGTATTGCATGGGGCTGCAGTAAACGTTTATTTATACTGCTGAACCTTGGGATTACCAATTCCGGGGTTGTATGTAGGCACAGGCCGTAGTTCGTATGATTAAACACACGACGGCCGGATGCAGGTTTGCTGAACTAAAGATGATCGACGCTTATTGATCCTTGTTGAGTAGGATTTTGACATTGTTAAGGAAGAGAACCTGCCCACCTTCTAGTAGAGTGCGTAAGTGTATACGCACTAATTAATAATACTTAATTGTTGACACTACCAAACGATTCCGGTGTGCATACTGTATGTATGTAAGTATTTATACAAGCGTTCTACTTTTAACTAAAAGGGAAAACACTACGATGAATTTTTAAGCTGTACAGTAACCAACGAACTTATTCTAAAAGTATTGTTTGGGCTGTATATTCTTTATACTGATAGAATTGGAAGATACCTAATGTAATGTTACATTGTAACACACTATTGTTGTTCAGTTAGATGAAATACAGATAAACGTGTGTACAATTATTCCACTTCAAGTTTTAAGCCATCCAAGCTGTTAGGAAGTATATGACTATTTTAAATACCCAATATCAATAATATTAATAATACGCCTAGCGTAGGATTGTCAATAATTGTTAAAATTGTTTTGAAAGATTTTGATAGAGAGGAGGGGAGAAAGTGTCAAATTAAAAAGTTAAAAGTACAATTTTTACCAACTGTTTAATAGCATGCTGTCGGATTTTTATACCTGCAATGTAAGTATACACATAATTGTGTGAGGCAATTTTATAGATTTGTAGTTGTAAACTAGTTGTCAGAGAACTTGTCAAATTTGAATTATCTAACATACAAAGCGAGTATTAATGACATTTGTAATGTACGTAAGTACACGTCAACAAATTTATTATCAAAACATACCTTTTTTGAAAAAAAAACATATGATGCTGTAATGCACTCAGCTCAGTCGTAAGATATATAAGACTCAAAAAAATATACATTTATTAAACATACATAAATGCTGTGTACTATACGCATGGGTACTTTTAATAGGTAGTCAAAATTACTTGAATACTTTATTGTCTAGATGTAAAATTTTAAAAAAGCAGGTTGTGTAAGTACCTACTTGAAGGGTGTTTAACGTAAATCTGTTGTGACGAGGGCTGTGGTGAACTCAAAGCAATATCGATCCGAGAGATTATGTACGACCTTGGTTCATTGTATATATATATATTCCACATTGCACATTACAGTGATTGAAATTAAAATTAAACGTCAATGCAAACCAATACGAATTATTACATTATGAAGACTAGAGGTAAAATGTATAGATATTATTACGAGGATGAAATGACACCAGTAATGAGATGGTTGGTGACGAAAGAATTCGTTGTCATTTGAGAGACTGATCATGATCATTGAAATTAAATTAGAATTACTGATATCAGGATCGAATTATAACGATTATACAGTGTAATTGTAACCAAAAACGAAAACGTTTTTAGCTCTTTTAATAAGCTATACCCAATAGTGTGAGCAGAGTTTCATCGTGGTGAATTAAATAAAGCCAATGTAGAAATTTATTTTAATCGCGCTTTCGAAACCGCGTCCGTACTTATTTTCCTCGAGTTTCATATGGACACAGCGGTTGTGTCTTGTGTCTGAATTGTCTGTAATCTGATTGTATGCGAGACTATAAAAAATGAAACCCTTTTTAATACTATAATGATGACGGTATATTCTCTCCTTTCTCTGGTTGATTGGTCCTCTGACTCGTTATTCGTGGGAATCTTGTACACATTAAAAAACCTATTGCACACCACAAGACCAAAATATAACCTGCTCGAGTAGTTTCCTTGTGAAGCCTATACTTAGTCCATATAGTCCGTGATCCGTACTCATAATCATGCTAGCTTAAACTATGAGATTCCATAGATTTCGGTCCGATGGTTTCCTGTATTTAATTTTAAGATTATATTATTAACCACATAAAGTCTTCATTATTCACTCCTCTCTCTCTCTCTTTCTTAAAAATGAACTTAATCCATGTACAAAAATCTAAAATAAGTGATTGACTACTCCAGAGAGATAATATAAATCTACTGAAATTAAATTGTTTTACCTATCCAAACTTTGAATAATAAAAAAAAGAATAAAGTAACGATTGCTGTGGGTTGAATTCTACTTGTTTTTTTAATGTGGCTGCTTAATATATGCGCTACTAAATCGTCTTAAGCTTAATAAATAATATTAATACATATGATAGGTATAAGTACTTATCGATGGAAAATTTAACACCGTTAACGTAGCTCCCTATTTTGATGACCTCTATGTGCCAAGACGCTATTAAAATTTGCAAAACCAAAAAGAAAAGAACACTTACACGATTTTAATGAACAAGAATACAATTATTATTATTATTACTCAAAACAAAAATGCATTTTTTTCTGAAACAATAATTGCAACTTATTCAAATTACACACAATTATATACAGGTATAGTTTCTTTTTGGCTTTTTCGTCTGTCATTCCAAATGGAACCCAGGACGATATGAAGGTACAATAATTATATGGAAATATTATCTCTATAAATAACTCTTTGATCCAAGTCGCTGCGTCGCTACACATTTTCCCTTAAAATGTTTCCAGCTTCTCACTTTTGATTGGATTATACTGTTACATAACATATTATATAATCCCGTAGGAAAGTTAACTCATATTATTGTATAATAGGGGTATTCACTTATTCTCTGCATCCACTGCAAGCTATTGTTATGTATCCGCAACAAAGTTTTCAGAGGCC
>JAQFZC010003268.1:0-19362 GCA_034695205.1 Dicyrtoma fusca
ACAGCAACGTGAGAACTTTTTAACATTTAAAAATCCGATTTTCCGACTAGTATACATGTGGGATGTTCAAAAAAAAATACTAGAACTATATCCCTTCCAACAAGCGTAACGGTTTGCTTGGTGTAGAAAAATTTGAGTCAACATTCATTTTTCAAAAATCCTTCGTAGACAGAAGGGCTTCTGCTGAATCGCTGCAAAGAACGCCACCGCAATCAGCAATTTTGTGAAACTCTAAATTATAGTATGGTACAATTGAATCTTTTGCCATATTTTAATTGTATATTTTACTACTTTTGAAAACGCTTAAAACGCGTTTGGTTCAGTTTGAAAGAAACGTTGAGAGGACGTCTTGCGCTTTTTGAAAAGCGTAAAACGTCGTTTTCCTCTTTTTGAAAATACAACTGTTAATATTTATAATATTAATGTGGCTGCCTATTGAGGCCAAAAAACAGTATGTATTTATGTACTTTTGTACTTACAGTCAGTATTTAGAGTAAGTACTAAACAGTACTTTACTTGAGGTCCAGATTCGGCTTGGGTTTCCTATACATAAATACAGTAATGTTGAATTAATAAAATCAATCGTTGTGGGCATTTAAAATATATAATTCGTTGTTGACAATTTGATATAAAGTGAGCATTTGTGGTCATTTTAAAATTCGTACGGAATTCGTGAACAGTCCGATTTGAAGAGAAGAGAGATTAAAGAGGGAGCATTGGAAGGGTAAACAAAAGCAATCCAGCAGAATTTTCGATCCTTAAGTCTAACAGAAAACAACCATTTAATTACACGTTTTCAAACATAAAAAAGAGTAATGTACTATTTAAACCAGGTGTACAATACCAACGTAATCCAAGTACCCTAGGTTCACTAACTTGACATCCGCCATGGTGGCATCATCCTCTTAGTCCACCATCGCTCGACGCTTCGACGCTGTTAAACCACAAGATAAAAACAATAAAGATGAATATATAATATTATTGTACTTCCTTGCAAAAGGTAAAATTATATTAATTAATATATAATTGAACCAGCAAAGAAACAACTTTATCTCAGACTCTGTTCTCGCTCTCGTATTCAGTATCATGTATGATACAGTAATTATTG
Organism: Dicyrtoma fusca; assembly: GCA_034695205.1. Taxonomy (NCBI): domain Eukaryota; kingdom Metazoa; phylum Arthropoda; class Collembola; order Symphypleona; family Dicyrtomidae; genus Dicyrtoma; species Dicyrtoma fusca. Next base: position 1,109 of record JAQFZC010003268.1, read on the forward strand.
AAGAAATTTTAATTTCTAACTAGTAAGTCTTTTGGAGTTTCTTAAAATTTTCGGTTATTCAGCAATTCAATTATCCAAAATAATACGCTTAATTAAATTAATCCTTCAGGAAAACTACTTATAGAAAGTACCAATATATATAATATTTTAAAATTCACTGGTGCTTATATTATCTAATAGTTGCTAGTATGGAAGCTTCTAAGTGCCCCTTATTGTGAACGGTGGCTGGTGCTTTCGGTCCAGAGACGCAATTAAAAAGAGTAAGGCACTTCTCTTTTCACCGTATAAAAAGTATAAATTGAAAAACTCAACTGCATAAAAAATTGAACTTGAAAGTCGTCCAAATGCTGATTTTGATCATGTTTAGGCTCCATTGGATCTCCCATTCCCTGTTCCCATAGTCACCTTTGACCTTGAACAGGTATATTACCGTACCTAGTCAAAAATAAGTTCTAGAATTAAGTTACACGACTCGAAGTTCAATGCAAAAGATTAGAAACTTGCAACTATAAAACTGAGATGTAATGTGAGGACCAAGAAAGTTTCGAATTTGTCAGGAAATTGTAATTACTTAGCTACAAAGTTCGAAATATAAAAATTAAACGCGAAACAAAGCTCCAGTTCAACGGCCATCACGACTTTGTTTCCATCTTGTGTTACAAACTTAGAGCCAGACCCGGTTACTAAGAACCTAGTATGTATGTACTTTTTTGTTTTAGTAATTAGTTGTTGAAGAAAAAGAGTAAAGACAGGGGAAATATTACAGATCACTATCAACCTAACTATCCACAACTATCATTCATAATCACGCATCAATCGCCACAATTCAAATTGTAAAATTAATCACAACAGGTACTTAAGTACTATTAGAAATTAGAGTACAGCCACAAGACGAGATTGTATTTTTTCCTACTTTTAAAAAACATTAAACTTGTTTGGATGTTTGAAAGAAGCGTTGAACAATCGTAGCTCCCTCTTTTTGAAAATACAACTATTTTATTCAACAGTGATTTAATAAATTGTAATTTACAAACAACTAACACACAGTTACAAAACCATAAGTTTTAAGTAGGGTTGAAAATGTCTTCACAATTACCAACTAATTTAAGTTGTGAATTGCAATTTGTAACTATATAATTACTCTACACAAGTTAAGCACTCTGTAACGTATTTCAAGGGCTTGGGTGCAGTGCAGTGTTAGTTGTTAACCGTTGACATTTTCAAACTAACACATCCGTTGCTTGTTTCGACTGAATTAATAATTAATGTTTAACGTAAAAATTAAACTGTTTCCCACTTTTAATATTTTAAATGTTCATTTGCATCCGTGTGTTGTGCAACCGACAGAACATGGGCGTATTTGTTTTGTTATTTTCTACGGAGACTTTGTTGATCTTTTGAGTTGGATTGAGGTTTTTGGTATTTGGCTACTTTCAACTTTTGACTTTGACTTTAATTATAAAGCATGATTTGAAGATTTGTGTGATGATTAATTTTTATATTTGGTCTTAAATTACAACAGGTGCAAAAGATTGGCCAAAGGAATATGTAAGAGGATTATTCCACAGTTGACAGTATAGTGTTTGAACTGGCTGGTGCAGAGTCTGGTCGATGATGACGATGACTGCTGATGGAACTTCATTTTATTTTGAGGCTTTTTCGAGGTATGATTAAATAGTTAATGATATTTTAAATTCTAAGTCCAATTGACATGTTAGAGATAATCCATTAATTCACTTGTACAAATGTTAGTACTATCATCTCTAGACATTGAAACAACTTTCGTGCAGGTTCTTTGTTTTTGTTAGCAGTTCAGTCAAAACTGAAAGATGATCAGTTTTCTGAGAACGAACTAGGTAACTATTTCAATTAATTAGCACTCATAAGTTTAATCTGGATTGAATTTGACCAGGATCAAATAATGGTTACATTTAAGTCAGTCATAAACAGTTGCAGATGAAATAAAAACTTTCGAATTAAACTTTTGACAAAAAATGTGATGTCACTGTCAACTGTGGTACAGCAGACATTTTATGTGCCATTTTAAAAATCCATATAAAAAATGAATCTCACTTACTCCAGGATTCATAATAATTATCTTTGGACATTGGAGCAACTTCGATGAAGGGAAAGGGTTTTTAAGTTTGCCTGTCTTAACCATTTCAACGTAATTATGGAAGTTAGTTAGCAGCTGCAAAAAAAACAAGTTACACCGTCCTCAAATTAAATTCTGCTGTCTATCTATTCCAATAAGTTTCATAATTTTGTTGCAGTTTTTTAACTTTAACTGCAGTAAAAATTAAGTAAAAGATGTTCCCTATTTATTACTGTCTACAGCGTGTATTGGAGTGAATGAGTAAGTGACGCGAAGCGAACACTTTTAAATTTTATGTGAGCCAGGACCAGTACCACCGTCCGACCGTTCCTTGTGGCTCGTTCTGACTGTCGACGGTTCGATGTTGGTCTAATTTTGACTTTCAACTTTAGTCACAAAGGGGATTTAGTGCTATAAATTTTGTAATTTTAATTTGTCTTATTCGGTATCAATTGCAGGAGCTGAAAGGTGACAGGGAAGGGATTTTTAACTGGAAGGAAGTGGTTCAGTTCAGGATCTGGTCCACGATTACCATCATGATGATGACGGTGACACTGCGAATAATTGGAACTTCGTTTTATTTAATAGGCTTTTCTGAGATAAGTTAATAGCTTATTGTAAATTCTAATTGTATGTCAACATAATGGATAAGCTAACTCATTTATTCATTTGCACTAATCTAGAAATGTTAGTACGATATAGAGCAAAGCAACTTTCAGGTTTCTTTGTTAAGACGAAGAAGGCGCATTTATTTACTGTGTCTACTCCAATAAATAGCTGTATGGCTGCTTACTGCTTGGAAAACGACTTTAATTAACCATGCCCTTTTTACTACCAAAATGAGTCCCTGGTTTCCATTGGCAACTGCAAAATATTTTGTTAAGTAAATTGTATGCAGTATTGTAGTTGATCGAGTAACAGTAACAGTATTTGCAGTATAGCTTATTAAAACTAAGACCGTTACTAAGGCAATTCAAAATGCAGAGTACGTTGCAAATATACGGAACGGTATGCTTGCAGAGTTGCAGATTAGTTTATATCGAATTACTGTATTTATAAATTTGCGGTTTAAGTAGTAATAATATCTTCCAACTACTGCAAAATAATTTACTCCATTTCACCTTAAAGTTGTATACAGCAAAAACCGCAAGCCGATTCTGTTCGAGAGAAACGGCAAAAATTTGCAAGATCCACTGCAAAACCTACCTAATATTTCTGTGTGTATTAATCAGGGCATGATATATAATTATGTAATCGACAATGAATAAAATACTTATAGTGCATTTGTGTTGTGATGTTAAAGTGATGTACATGATAATGTGGACGTGACTAGAAGTGCGTCAGCGTTGCATAAACCACGTCAGTCCCATGCCTCCGAGAGGATGGATTAACTATAAACAAATGACTAGAATCAGAGAACTATTAGACTGAATAAAGTAATCGATTGGAAGATCTCTAATTGAGAAGAACTTTAGTTTTGTACTGAAAGTCTTTTTACTTGTCGCCTTGTCGCATCATTGGACAGATAGTTTATCAAATCATTACATACCTGAGAGCACCTTCGATCCATTTCGGATGGATAGTTTGTGATAATTCACAACAATTATAGTGACAGCAATGGTGTTAAAAGATGCACTAAATTATTGTATTTTTTAAACCTAGCCTATGCTACGATACCAAAATCAAGTCCAATGCACTCTTCAAACGTTTTACTAGCAAGTGAAGCTTGAAACCAACGGAAGCCCCCACATCATCAGTCCTTCTAGTTCTGCACAGGCTCACTGGCTTACAGGCTACTGTATAATACATCCGCTACATTCAGGTGCTATGGCGATAATTTGGAGTAACGATAATCAATAATCAGTATTTTCTAAAATATTAGAAATAAAATATTTTTGCAGCCTAGAATTAACAGATCATTTAGCGATGATGGACTGATTAATAAGTAGAGTACAAGTTAGCAAAGTACTTTTGGGTTAAATAGGTGAAATTAGTCAGAGATAAAGTTACTTAATTGTTGATTTGATCGGTAATTCTGTAGTTATTATTCTGTTAGTTTTGACTGTTGCGGACTTGTGGACGAATAATATATAGTGTAGCAGTAGCAAGGGGTTCTTCGCCTTAATTGTTTCTACATTTTGGAATTTTTCAAAACCGAAAAATTTGGGAATGAAATTGCAACCGGTCACTCGCGTCTAACCAAGACACGTACTATTCCATGTTAAAGCTAATCGCAATTCGAATAGGAATTAAATCGACGCATCAAAATATATTGTACTTTGATACAATTTTAACTAGTGCAAAGTTAATTTTTTTACGTTTGGTGTTGGTCTATTGGTCCACGCCTAGTAATAGTTGTTTTGGTCGTTAGTATACGGACGGATGTGCTATCAACCTCTAAACAAAAAGTATTGTGGATATTTAAAAGACTGAACCTACATGGTCAACTTTGCTGGTCAAAAAGCATGAAAGTCTTCATTAACTGAAAGACTACAGTTTGAGTTTGAAGGTCACCGTATTTTCTAACGCTGCTTGTGGAAGATTACAATAGGTGCCTACTTTGATATTTCCCTTCAAATGACCACTGGAAAAAAATACATTAAAATCAAAATGAATATTAAAATATATGCAGTTTGAAATGAAATGTGTTATTGTCGATGACACCCTAGAATGAACGAACGAAGTACTTATATTTTAATTGTTTTTAAGATTAATTGAATATATCAGAATAAATTGTTTATTTTCTTTTTTTTGCTCAGATATATTATTGTTGCCATTTACTTAATACATTTTTTGATGATCTTAAAAGTATTTTGCGACTTCTTTGATCATTATTAAAAAATTAAAATTATGACATATTCATTAATAATATTTAACGGGTCCGCACTTTCCTTCTAGAACATTTAAAAAAGTCACTTGTTCATAGTGCGCAATGAATTCAAGTTAAAACACAAACAATAATTAAAATTTCTTAGGTTAGTACATACGTGCCTACAAGTAATTTGTAGCTACAATCTTACATACTGTTTTTAATCATTATTAAATTATCCTTCTGTAATAATAGTAGTAAATAAACCCATTATTATTAACATGTAGTTTAATATTAGTCCTTTACTACTATTATTTGGAGGTCCTCATTACCTTCAAAGGTGCTTATTGTTCTAATACAAGAAATTACGGCGATATAAAAGGTAGTGAGGACCCTTCTCAGTTTTTCTGACCCGACTAGAGTTGTTGAACATTTTTATAAATATTCACACTAAAGAACGTATACCTATTTATATGATTTTGATTAAACTAAGTAAGTATAACATTAATATTAAATTACAGTACTTGGAAGCTATTCTATGTAACATCATAAAATACAGTTTTAATTGGTAGAAGTGATAATTATGTTGTACGGTTACAAGGTAACAATATTATAATTAACTTTGTGTAATTAATCAGTTTTTATGTACTTACACTCTATTATTATATAATGTAATAAAATGGAGCACATGTTATGGGCTGTAATCATTTCAATAAAGGAACTTAGTACACATGTAATCATGTACGTAATAGGTATGTTATGGTCTTACGCCACTGAATAAATCAAATTCAAACTTTGTCGTTTTTGTCATAAGCTCCATGAATATTTTGTTAGATTTTAGGATATATTTAAATTTCTTGCATAAGTACACATTTGTGATGTACATAATGTTTTTGTATACACAGCTGATATTAAGGTGAAGGTAAAATGTACTACGGAGTCCAAATAAGGGTTTGGTCGTACATAAGTATGTTCCGTATAGGTATTTGATATAATTAGCATGAAGTAATTTCTATGTGACACACATACAAGTATCATAATAATGACAGAAGTCAACTTTTAATCTCTGTCCGCCTGTAGACGCGAAATACAACTGACAGTAAGCCACGTAAATCGTATCATTAACTGCCTACATGTGCATAAATGACTTAGGTAGGAAAAACGTTCTCTATTTTATCCATTTTGATGATACCAATTTTTACTAGGAAGTCAAAATTTTGCAACTGTTTAAACACTGAAATAATTTATTTTTTAAAGTTTCAGATAATTTTAATCTAATACGCTGCATATAGTCTGACTCTAATACTGCAACTTCTGTGATAGCGATCAGTACTCGTGTTCGTGCAGTCACTATCAAGATTACAATAGTAGCCCCATACAATGGTGACTGGCATGCGAAATAAACAAGGCAGTAAAACTGCGACTGCAGTGGAATCAGACCAGACGTACAAACAACGGGCCAAGGCCACCGGATGTAATGTAATTGATTTATACATATTCACATAACTGGAACAAAAACAGGAAGAAAAGCTATTTGTCCTTTTCCACAAAATAAACCAGGATACCTAGGAGTTCTCTTGGACAGAGTAATCCTAGTGGTTGCACTGCAATGTACTTGAACTTGAATCTTTAACTAGGACCAATCCAGGCGATAGTAATCTTTATAGAAGATTGCCAATTCTGGTAAAACACTGGCATGTTGGCTAGGTACCTACACCTACAATTTGTAGTATCATCTATATACTGTTGCACTACGTAACAGTACGCAGACAGTGCATAAATAAGTAGCCTGTGGTGCCCGTTCAGAATGCATAACATCACAATTTTGGATATAAAATAAATAAATAAATAATACAAAAATGGTGCACGACTGCTGCATTAGCTAGACCTTACAACATTATTATTACAAATAGTGTATGTAGTTAATTAAGTGCAAAGGTAAATTTAGCCTAAGTATTATCATCCAGTAAATTTGTGTTTACATGTCCCCGGACTTTGCAGACAATACAAATGAAAATAAATAAAAAATCATGTCTTTTGTTTTGTGATATATCATATCATCTTACAGGTTTACTTACACTAAAGTTTGATATAATTTTTTTAAACTTACACCTACTACTTACTACTCGCGTTCTATTAGCTACCGCTACGTTTTAAAAAGAAATTCACATCAAGCATCCATGCATGTGTACGTACATAATATGTAAGTTTAGGATAAGCCTGACTAACATTTTTGTATACATAATGAAGTATCTTTCTTACCCTTGCCTTGTTTCATCAATCAATGAGTCTGTGCACGGTAATCAAGTTCCACCACTATAAGAAAGTTAATGTATTATTATCATAAAAATTACGTGAAAAAATATTGGTCCAAACAGACTTTGAATACTCCCTGGTAACCTTTGGTTTATACTGAACGTGTGATTAACATACATAAAGCATACCTTTAACGCAACAAAACTACAAGTAATCAATTAATGGGAAAACTTTATTCCGACCGAGGGACACAAAATATTGCTTGACTCCGGTTTCTAAGGAAAATACACTTTACACAGAACTATGCTAACCAAGCTTAACACAATAGTAGCATACAAGTAATATTAGGTACATAGTCTACGTTACTAGGTAGTAAAAATTACATAACTTTGTTAATCCAACACATAGACAATGCATCTTACATGTCTGCTCTGTTATCACTACTCCCTCCACGTTGTTTGACCGCATAAAGCACCAATCTATCCAATAATCCAATGCTACAAAATAAATATCTGATATTCTCAAAGGATATTAGGCGCAGATATAACGCCGATGTGTTACTGCTTTTACAGATTTTAATAGAACAAATATTCTACTACACCACTTTATTTTCATCAGATTCACCGAAATACACTGTACTGCACAACATGCACTGTATCCACTGCTGTCCAAATTTTATTTACCAACACTTCAACATTGTTAAGGCTACCTAAACTTCTAGTTCGTTTGTAAAACACATGCACACACAGGAACCCCCTGTATTGGTTTCGGTAAGTGCTCGTGAAGTGATCGGAACAATAATCATGTCCACTTTGTGACTGGGACTGGAAGCATCCTTATAGTGCATTACACAACGAAGAATTTATAGCGTGTCAGCGTACAGTATTAATTAACTTAGAACTACACAGATTATAATTTATAGCTATTTTTATGCGCTTCCACTTGTCACATATGGTTCTGGAGTGGAAAAAGTCAAGATAAAGTTGCATTTAAGAAGTTCTGACTTTATGTATACAAATCTGCGGGATATATTATTTGATACAAAGGTAGAAATAGGGATCGAGATATGACGAGCACAGTTTTGTAGAAGTTAAGGCATGCGAAACGTGAGAGAACGTGACATTTTTTCAAACATCCTTCATAGAAGAAGATATTTGTGTCTAGCCATTAAATGAGAAGTATCAGAATACTAATAATATAATGATGACTTGATGATAAGTTGCAAAGTAAGATCCTTGGAAACAAGTTCTCTTTAAAATACGTAGCTTGCAATGTTCATTATTTAAATGTATATCCTGCTTTGAGTCACAAGCCCCGAAAATACGCGCACTTAACCAGTAACATAGTATATTAAACACACCTACATATATATTGTCAAATGTGAAATCCTAGATTTCGAACTGCAGTGTCTTTTTCATTGGAGAAAGTACAATATGTACGTCACATACATAGAAGTACACCGAGGAAAGTTGCTCCTGGAAAAACACACACGAGCTTAAAGTAGAGACGGGAAACGATGCTTGGGTGAGGCAAAGGTGAGGTCTTCAAGACTGGTCAATTTCAGTATGCGATTTGATGGTATAGCGTCATTATATTCGAGGATCCATAGAGAGTTTCATTGACTTTCACAGGAGGTTTATTCTTCTTGGTTTGCGTGTGCCACACGTAGATCTGTAGAAAAATGACAGACAATCGGAGAAAATCCATGAGAATATATCATAGTAGAAAAATGAGAAGAAAGTGTACCTCGGAGACAAACGGACGATCAAGAATCCCATTAAGTCATAGCACCATAGCAAACAAGCACATGCTTTTTATATACTGTAGAGAACTTTTGCACTTATTTTTATATAATAAGCTACATACATACGTACGGTATGATCATCACAGACCGCCACCGTATTTTCCCCATTAAGCAATAGAAAGACTATAGTTGTAAAAAGGTAAGTCTCTCCGTAGGTTCACAGAAATTTTGTAATTCCAAAAGAGGGTTACCGTGGCTTTGTTTTAGTAAAGCGAGGTCTACATCAAGGCATACATACACACCCCATAGGGGGGCATTGCAAAAATGACGTTATGCGAACTGAGGCGGAACGACTTTTATAAAAGTCCAACAAATACATATTTATAGGCCTTTGCCTTTCCAAACCACTGCTGACAAATTTTCAAAGGGGTAAAATACGAAACTAGATTTTAGAAAGGAACAAAACACAACAGTAGCATTAACATAAAGTGCAGAATGTGAGTACATACTAGTTTTAAAGTCTTTAAAAATGCATCATGCAACAACAATCAACGCTTTCAATAAGTAAAAAGTAAATGTTGTTTTTTGAAACAACTAATAACAATCGAATAACAATTTTTTGAAAATACTAAAAATTGACGTTTTTTTTACACATTTCAAAGAAAGTAAAACAATACTTTTAATTCGCCAATAAATTTATCGACAACTTCATATTTGCAAAGTCCCATATTGTCTATAGCGGCAATCACAAGTCGAAAAGCAAAGCTTGAGAGTTTCAATGCAATGTGGCACAAACCTGAGTGCAATTGTCAGCCTTTGGCTCGATGTCACTTAGTTTTATGCCCAAACTTTGGAGAAAACGATCCTCTTCGTATCCAGGCGTGAAAGGCATCTTTCCATTGGTATTCTGAAAAGAAGATATTTTTTGAGCCAAAACGAGTCGGACACGAAAGCAAGAGTTCAGATGAGTTTATACTACTCTACATCATGAATATTTTAAAGTTACTCCCAATCCTTATAATTGGCGAGCTCCCTTCATTGTACCGAAGAGCAGACCCAATATATTTTATTCCCCCAAGTTGAAACAATGAGTCGAAGCTCGCTTCCTCTTTTCAAAGATAAATGCTGACAGCTAAAAGAAGATTTAACAGATTCCTCCAGTCTCCCCAGACTTTATTTTTATTGGCGAATAAATACGGTTGGTGCAAAAGTAATAAGAGATGCAGCAGCTCCCTAGACCATGTGGTTGATTTTCAATAGGATGAGGAAAGGAAAAGGAAGGAAGGAAACAAGCTCAAGAGTATCAAGGAAATTGGGGAGGCAAGGCAAAATAGACAGAGACACATCGTGCTTCTCATTTTCCAAAGGAAAGAGTAACTTCTTTCCTAGGAGATACAGTGGAAGAATCGGGGGGTGAAGGAGTTTGAGACTCGTGTGGAATCTTAATCGGACGAGCCGGAAACTGGAGAAGACGCTTAGTAAATTGAGAAATGCATGCGTCTGAAATTTAGCTTAGTCCCAAGCCTTCCGGGCTATCATGAGTCAAGGAGGGAGTTGCAACTGTAACACAGCTCTCAAGCATACTTGGATTTTCAAAATAAGAACACTTCATCTTCTCCACAAACCATCATGAATACCAAGACGGTTGAACAAACACAAAAAGTTGTACTACCCGCACTACATCACCCATCTATAGATATGTAGGTACTCTATATGGACACTTCTTCGAAAAAGACCAAGTCGAAAGTTGGAACAGTGAGATTAAGCTGACATATTTCTTTCTAACCTGTACTAATGACTCCAAGTCCTACGCTAAATCCCTCCTGTCTTCACCGTCTTCTATACGAACATAGCTTCTGTAATTAAATCATGTTGCTGACAAAACATAAACTCCCTTCTTGGCTAATCATCGCATCGTGCTACAATAAATACACGCACGTCGGCACAGAGGTGAGCAAAGAAAAACATTAACTAATTTAGGTTTCTTTAACTTAATCCTTCTATCCTAATCAACTATTACGCGACACCTAGTTACAGTCATGTATATTGTTGTTCTCATCACTTACCCTATTACTTTGTCCATTGCTTTTATAGCTTCAAATAGCCAAAAATGACTGCAAACACAAGGAACCAAATGTGTTACAGATAATGTCAATAAGCAAGTTTACGCAGAATTAAGTTTCATTAGTGTATTGACTGGCCTTTTGAGTTGCGTCGATTTATTTTTATAAAAATTAAAGTTGGTTTCAAAGTAGGTCATTTAAACGGAACAGTTGGATCTACTCAGGACAATCTACCGATAAATTAGTCAGCTGAACAAGATAGTAGATAAAAATTAAATTAAGTTCGATTTTTCTGATCTGCTGGCAATTCCCGTACAAGTTGTACATACCAGATCAAAGTGACTCTCCCGCAAAAAGAACAAGGGTAGTACACATGCATGGGTATATAATTAATAGAAGTGTATGGTCCATGTAGTAAGCCTATACACACGCATTAATCATCTCCATCCCATGCTCCCTTAACCCATGATCAGAAGACAGGAAGCTAACTAGCACACATATCGATCTTGCGAAAGCTAAAATCATGTACAGAGATACTGCACCAGACATTTCGCATTATCGTTTGTCTACATCTCGACTTCATTAAGTAACGAAAGGCGCAAGGAGGATACGACCTGAGATCTTACAGCAATTTACAGCCACTACACTGCTCAATTACTCTAGTTCCCAATCGCTGTAGGATCCAAAAGGAGAATAGGTACATTCTACCGGGAAAAAGATCAGTCAAATGAGAAGTTCTACTTCAAAGATATATTTGATGAGCTAATTTCGCTGTCTTGTTGTAATGTAATAGTATCTTGTCTTCTGAACTAACTTCGAAAGTGCGTGCAAATATAAGAACAAGTTCTATCGCAGATGCCAATAGAATCGTTTCGTTACAAAAATTAAGCATTTCCCATCTAATTTCAAGCTTGAATCGAAAGAAATCGGCACAGTGACTTCCTAGCCGTGTTTAACGTAGCACTTGCAAGCCTTCCATTGCTTCACCTAATGTTATAACGTTTATATAGTTTTATGCTTTCGTATCTGTCTTTAAGCCCTACCCCTACACATTAGCAATAACTACACAATATGTATATATGAATCACACTGATAAGTAAAACCATCCACCATAATTGTACGTGGATGGCTAGAATTCACAGTCCTATATTTAAAAGAGTGCACAAATAACATATGTACATACGTAGCTGCATTACCTTAACTATCAACGAAACGGAGAAAGCAAAGCCCGCCATATCAACGGGGAATTTTCGGTTCGCAACCCATCCATCGTAGAAGCCCACCACTTTTCCATCTTTGACAACGGGTGAGCTCACACCATAGCTTGTGATAAGTCCAACCGGCCACATGCCCACTCCTTTCACCGATCTAATCTGCAAACCAAAACATTAGATAATATTAGGGTCCCATCAAACAAAAATTCTTCTCCCACAAAGTTTAAAAAACAAAAATGAAGAAAGTAATTCAGCGTCTCCCAAAGCAGGGATAAATATTAGACTTTAAGTTCAAACATTTGCTACATTCAAAGTAGCCCAAGACATTTATGGATAAAATGACAGTCATATAACTTGAGCTACACTAGAAGTTTTTTTGTGGAAAAACGGGATAAGTCCATCGGATCTCAATTTTAAAACAAAGAATTTTTTAAATTTAAAGTTGTTATAATGAATTTTCGCTTATAAAACTAATATGACTGCTGCATAAAGGACTACTGCGAGTATAAAAAATCAGAACATGCGCCTAAATTGTTTAGTCTCTTTAGAAGATGGACTAGCTTTGCCAAAAAACTCCTCAAGCTTTCACCATTTCAAATAAAACAATTTTTTTCCAAATGAGATAATACGCCTGTCCTGTATCTTAACTCTGGTGCTTAGTTCAGGTAAAAATTTGGAAATCAAAAGTGACTAGAACTATTTTAAAAACTGAGGCCGAAACTCGATTTCTGGCAAAACGGGATAAGTCCCTTCAATGTTATTTAATAGGCATTAGTGCACTAGTGGACTTATCCCGTTTTGCCAAAAAACACTTCACTTGTTGACTTCTTTCACGGAAGAATTTTGTATGCATTCATTAATTGTGGCAAGATTCGTTACACGCGAATCACTACACCTGAAGAACTATGTTTATAGCCTGTGGTTCTCTAAAACGAACTTATGGCTAATAAACTAAGTTGGAATGCTAGGTACCTACTCATGAATATGAACTCTGCACACGAGCGTAAAAACCTCTTTCTTCCTTTTGAATAGTCAGATGCATAGATGCAAGGTAATCGCATTTCCTCGCACGATCACTTTCACAATTTTCCACAAGTCATGAGCAAGTTCAGTTATGCACCCGATGCTCAAAATTGCATAGATTGGAAAGAGGAAAGCGATTGCGCCTTTTAAGTGCAGTTTGCTAAAAGACTAGTAACCGTCATTAAAACGTACGAACAATTCTACACAAACTAGGGTTAACTTTCTGCAATTTTTGACGTATTGTACGATGTACCGAGTTTCTGTAAAAATAAAAATAACATAACTTGCCTCCCTCTAGATGCCATACATACCTGACGGGAATTTTGGCTCATTACATAAATGAGTATTTTTCGCCTTTAACTAAACTGCAGCAAAAACAATTTCATCCATATTGAATACTACTACTGCTGTAGGAGTAAAGGCAAAACATGTAGTGACCAACAAAGAGCTCATCTATTAGACAGAATAGCATCTATATACTATGATAAGAACATAGCTAATTCCATAACATGTTCTGTCAACATGTCAAATAAGCTAAGAAAAATGAAATATCAGGAGTAGAACTAACTTCCATTAAGATATGAACCTATATACACCTGAATTTCCTAAAAAGGAATCAACACCAAAAACAAAATCTTAAGACCTAGCTAGAGATACACTGTTTTCGGTTTTTAATTACGAGAAGCAATGATGTCTACTCATCTTCCTTTATTCAATAAAGTGTGTCTGCCCTAAATAACGAAGAGACAGTTATGTCAATGTTTTGGCAAGGATTTCACAAATATCATCATGCCGTTACTTCCTCTCACTACACAGACACGGCGTAAGTTCACGTCGGTGACAATGACAAGTCTGCAACGTGGTTAAGAATTTTTTTTTCAGAGCAGCAGTTTTCGAACTGAATTCCTCTCCCAGGTCTTGCTATGCTCCTCCCGGGTCTCATGCGGACATTAGCATTAACTCTGAGAGACGTGATCCATTCACAGGTTGTCAACCTGTCTTATTAAATTTTCGTTACGTTTTGGATATTCTGAAAATTGACTTCCATCCACCCCGACCAATTTCATTTTGCTCCATGTCTCAAAACGCTGTCTTCTATTTTAGGCAGGTTTGGTACCGTTCTCTAACGGTTAGTTAATCGTCTTCAAATCCCGAGGCATTAGCACTTAATCCATTTCCATATGAAAGTTACATCCAACAGTCTGATGGAATGTACGCGGACACTTAAATAATTTCATTTGGGACGCTAGAGTTAAAAGTAAATTCTTGTCATAATGATTGTAAATTTTAGATTGGCAGGGCAACTGATCAACGACGATTAAACGACGTGGTTCATCAATTGTAGTTGATGAACCACGACGTTTGCCTTCTTTACACGCTATTGCAGACAAGTTAAATTCCCAAGTATAATTAACACGTGTTACAGACAGTACCTTCCTAGGTATGCATGTAAGATGTATATGAGTGGACGATTCTAAAAAATGACAAAAGCAAATTATCTCAACCCATTTGTGGTATTGCAAAAGCTTGTTGTAGACGACGTGAAACTTTGTGCGTTGAGTGCATTAGAGTCATTAGATGTATGAGAAGCCCTCATCGATGAAGTCGAGGTAGTTGAAGCAGTAGAAAAATGAGTCACTGAGATAGACATTAAATGAGTTAACATGAAAGGAAAAAAGTGGAGACAATGAAAATATCATTGCCCAGCCTAATGGTTTTTTCATCAAGAAAGTAATTATCCATGTTCTCACTCAACTTTCCCGTCCTCATCTGCTAACTTTAGATTTTTAGCACAACATGCTCTTATAGCTCCACATTTGCTTTACTACCACTTCATTAGGACTTGAGCCAGGCTATACTTCCTTTAGAGCGGCATGCACTTGAGATGGGCGAGCATAAATTTATGCAGTCTCATATATCCAGAGTTGCCCCAATGAACCTCACCGTTTGAATCCTACTCAAGACTCAAGAAAAAATGCGACCACAAATATACGCGCTAATTTTTTGCCTTGTACAGCAATTCCTTCATTAATTAACTTTTAAGAGTCATCTAAAAACAATCATCAAATGCTTCCGTTTCTTCATCAACTCCAATTCACCCTTGAGAGCTAAGTTTTTAAGTAGCGAAAGAGCTAACCATTTAGGACTTAGAAAGCTTAATCTGCGTGGGGTTTCTTCTCTATCTCCATTGCTTTTTAAACAAATTCCAACATCAAACTGCAGAGTGTAGAGCGCAGACTAGGAAACGAAAAATATCTGCAATTACTTATCTGCGTAGCACTCACACAGACGAAACTCCTCAAAGCTTAATCCTTTGGTCACCCTCAATCATGGCTACAGTTTGAATAAAGTCTAGGGCTTTCACATTGCCACTTTTGCCCCAAATAACTAGGGACCTGGGTACAAAATGATTCCGTGCATTCCAGAATAATAACAATCTTGGTACCTACATGGTTAGGTAATATGCATTCTTCCTTCTATAGAGACGTAAAATATGCCAAAAGTAAATTCTCTTTGCCATAACTTGATGGCATAAAATTCCTGAATTGAGTGATTTCTAAACGAAAATACTTTCCCCGTCCCCACACTTTCCACAACTGAAGACTAACCTAATCCCAATCCCAACTTGAAGGAAACTTACACACGTACGCTGGGATAATAATCCATATTGTAGGTATATATAATACATATAAAATAAAATGTGAAAGAGAAACATGCTACTCGTATTCGTGCAGGAGCAGAAGCTTAGGGAAAGCCTTGCATGGCTTTCTCATTGGATTCCAACTGAAGTAAAAACTTTGGATTGCAAATATTAAGATAAGGGAATGTAGGAAATGTCAGGAATTCAATTTTAAGGTGCTTTCTGGGATCTTTATGAATGTTGTCCATGCATCATGTGAATGTATGAGAATGTTTCAAATAAAGTTTAATATTTTTAAAGAAAAAGGCGGAGGAGGCTCCCGCACAAAGGGAACATTCCTTCAGCTTCCTCAGGAGAAGTCGGGAAAGTGGAAAGAGCTCATGAGCAGAGTCATGAAAGATTTGAGGAAGCGGGGTAACTGGGGAGAGCAATGAGAGTAGCAAAAGAGAGAAAGAGGAGAAGAGAAAGTTATTTGAGCAATGGACTTACTTCGTCAAAAAGTCTGAGATCATAAGTATTATCATCATCTGCAAAATAAACAACTCCACGAGTATCGACGTAATTCTCTCGGATCCACTGTAAGCCTTTATTGCGGTTTGACACTCCACGAGCCTTTACTTTCTTCTTCTGCTGATCCTTTGGCATGGGAGCTATCACAAATCAAATTCAAGTTACGTTCAACCTACAAACTCTCCCACATAAATCTAATCTTAAGAAAGTAAACGAATATATGCCAATGTTTCATATCTCGGCCGAACTCCAAGCGGAAGTTGTCCACTATGTTCAATCCTTTTTCAATGCAAGCAACATGAAATGTTCGAGTGTGTACATTAGGATCCGCAATAAAGAAAGCGACATGAACACACACACACACATGGACGATATGAAAGCATGCGAGCGAGTAATAAGGACAGGAAGCGTATTAGATAGGATTCTTTGAGCGAAATTTAATCTGATTTGTATTTGGTCAGAGATTCTCATTCGCAAGCTTCTGAGCATAGGAATAGCAATGTACTCTCTGTCCAGTGTTCCCTTACAACACGGCTCAGGACTGCTCAGGATACATACAAGGCTAAGACATTCCAGTTGAGCTAACGGCTAGAATGGATAAAAAGACAAGGAAACGGAAAGGAAATCGCTTGGGAGCTTGAGCATACCACACACAAAAAATACAAAACCGACAAAAGGAATGAAATAATGGCCAGAATGTCTAGCTTGTCGTACTTACCAATCATGTGAATAAACCGTATTCCCGAGCGACGGAGTAAACTTGACACTTGTGGACTCAGTGATTCCGCGTCCTCAATAACAAGCCACACGATGGATGGCACATGCATCAATGTTTGCGAGAGGCGAGTTAAATCTGGAAGCTGCTCCGCTCTTTTGTACGTTGGAGTAATGATGTATAGGGTTGGCAGTTTTCCATTGTCACCTGAAAAATCCATTAGCAAATAAATACTTCCGTCAGTACACACAACAATACCCCCCAACAATACTTTAAATCAAAATCAATAGGCCCCCCAAACTGCAACAAGCCTCAACGTAATGACGAACGACATTCCTCTGCCTGGTGATATTCCTTTTGGTCGTGGGACAGTTTGCGCATATAGTCGCACAATCGTCTAAACAATTTAGGAGCCGCAGACTCATATTATTCTACCAGATAGAATCCACCCAAAGTAGGTACTTTGTAAACGATACAAAATACATTGTACCCAACTATATCACTGGCCTACATATATCCACCCCAAACGGTAGTGATGGCAAACGACTATGTAGATGGCCGTTTATGAAGATTGCCATATAAAGCGAGGTATCATGCTTCCGTCTTTAAACGTATGCCAACCAGCTATGTATACCTTTCAGGTGACTCCAAAACACGGCCTTATCGTACCTGAGTCGACCAATCACTTCACTGCATAAGAAAACGGAAGATTGTGACCAAGGAACTCAACAAATAATAGATCTGCCCAATACAGAATACAGCCCAAAGGACCCTTCTTCCTTGGCTGATCTACATAACAGGACGTTAACCCATCTTATAAATGGACTCTGAGCCCTCTTACATTGTGTATGATCGATGTTCTGACAATTGCGCATTTTCCTGACTGCATGCGACACTTGTACTGCTTAGACGATGACGCTGCAGCCTGTATAATTAAAAACGTCAATAAAAATCGAATTACATAAATCAGACAACAAACGTCAAGACGTGTGCGGACACCACCTACAGCAACTAGGCTACTGTACAGTCCATTATTGTGTCTTAGGCTACAAATCCTACAAATGCAAGTCGTAGTAAACCGCTAGATGAATGAAGCCTAGCTAGAACAATAAGGGTACTCAGTTATTCCTATTCTCACTGCAACGTCTGGCGCTGTATTGAGTAACGAGCAAACAGAGGAGGTA
>JAQFZC010003269.1:0-19353 GCA_034695205.1 Dicyrtoma fusca
GGCCCTCGGACCCCCGCGTACAATTAGAGACCCGCGTATTAATAGAGACCCGCGTAGTAAAAGAGGATTTACGGTAGGCACGTTTTATGATGTAGGTAGGCAGATCGCAGGTCCTTCAAAAAGGAAGGAATTCTGCATTGTACAGCGTAAACGGCAAACTAATAAAATAGGTAGATACCTAACCATGCAATCTATAACATGTATGTATGTAGGCAGGCACCTCCGCCCAAGACAATACTTCCATGTCGGTATTTATATCTTTAAAAAAAACTCCAATAGTTTACAAACTTGACTCGTGAAAGTTTCAACGTGGAAACAAGAACCTCGATGAAGATGGAAGATATTCCATTAAGAGGTGCTAAGGAACCCCTACAGATATATAAGCAGCATGTCCCGTAAAAACGGAACATATATATACATATATCATAATCTATATGTGTAAGGGCTCTTCCAAGAACGACGCCATAGAAATAGTTTTTCCTAGATTGTGCAAAAGTCACTGTTTGCACTTTTTCTAAATGAAAATATCATGTTTTGCTGCTTTTTTGATAAACGGAAATACCACATTTGCTCGTTTTTAAAAACGCTATTATCATGTGTAGCCCTTTTTGAAATAGCATAACATTATATGGTGCATCTTTTGAAAATATTAATAATAACACGTTTTACCTTTTTTAAAAGTGTATTATCGCGTTTTAACTTTTCTAAAAGTGTATTATCACGTTGTACCTTTTTTAAAAATGTATTATCACCTTTTACAACTATTTCAAAAAAACGTTTAATCCCGTAATGTTCTTTTCGAAAAAGTGTGATATCATATTTCAACGTTTTCAAAACCTAGTTTCCCACTTTATCGTTTTGCCTATTTTGAAAAGGCGTTATAGAATGTTTTGCAACGATTAAGGTAAACTGCTGTCATCCAATTTGTTCTGCTTTTAAATAAAACCAAAAAATCAAGAAGCCAATTTATTTTTACACACTCTGAAAATGCCCGACGTTCTCCCAAAATGTATGCAGTCATATTTGCGAGGCTCCTAAAAGACAAGAGTACAAAAATATACGACCGTCCTCGGCCTGTCTGTAATATGTAATAATATGGACGGGCTAAGGACACTCGTCCTCATGAGTTTGTCTTCAGGTTGTTCCGTGGGATGTTGGATGGTGCGGTGCGGTTTGGTTCGTGGTGAAAGAAAGGAGGAAAGTGTGTGTAGTGTGGCTCGACTGCTAGGGTGGAAAATACGAATGCGGGTGGCTCTCGAATGGAATGAACTGAGCCCGTTAAAGTGTCGACAGTCACACTGCTGCTGGTTCCCTACACCCAGTATCTCTCTCTCTCTCTCTTTCTAGTATGGATGGAGAAGTGTCGCTCGTAAATCCCAAATTGCCGACACCATCACTTTGCTCATCTTCCCCAAAAGTCCAGCAGCTCTCCTAACTTCAGCTTTATACAGCCCACTCATACAATATAAATTTACTATGGCTTTTTTATTCTAACCGACCCACCATCCAACCAACCAACCCGACAGCCCACCAACCAACCACCCATCCATCCATCCCAACCAAAAGTAAGAAACCGAAAACCAAAAACTGAAAACTAAAGGACCAGACGACCAGATCTATACTGAAGATAAAGGATTATCTGTAACTCATGAGGAATCGCTGTCTTCCCCACAGGAAGTCCTTCTTTCCCCGTCTTCCTCTTCCCCATGGTCTCACAAAGATTCGAGCACTTTCTATTAGCTTATGTTTTTTTTAGAACAAATGCATCACTTTGCAAGTAAGGGTATATACATACATGCTTACCTAAGTAATACCTCTATACGAAGGTGTCACATTAAGATACACCTACTTATATAATGTGGTTTAAAATTCAAATTATTTTTTCTTGCCAGCCCCTTTAGTGCCACAGATACCAGAATTACCTACCCATATATAATATAGGTACTCGTTCAGGGCAGCAGTATAGATTCCAGTACATAATACGGGGCCTTGCAAATATGATGGCATACAATGTGGGACGAATTGGCTAGCCATCTTCAGAAAGGTCAAAATATGACTTTATGATAGTTTTTAAAAATGAGCATAACACGATAATCGCATTTGGAATAGTTGGAAAATACACAAAAATTCAAGTATCGTTTAAAAAAAGACAAAACTTAATATTGAAACTTTAGAAGATTGTAAAACACGATATTATTACACTTTTTGCAAGAGGAAATACGGGGTAATGAAATTTTTTAAAGTTGTAAACCAAGACACTACACGTTCTCAGAGAAGGTAAAACGTCATTGTAACCTTTTGAAAACTCGTGAAACACGATATATTCACCTATTAGGTTTTTAAAAAAAGGCAAAACCGGAAAATGCCGTTCAATAAAGAGGTACAACGTGAACACCTTACTTTTCAAAACGGCAAAACTTGATACTGAACCTTTTTAAAAGAGAACAAACGTGATATTAACCTTTTGAAAAGCTGCAAAACATGATTATATTAATTTTTGGTAAAAAGGCAAAAATGGAACTCGCCACTCTAAAAAGTGGAAAATAAGGCATCGGCATGTAGCCAATTTCAAAACACATTTCTAAATACCAAATGCATTACCATATTTGCAAGGCCCCTATTAACGCTCAGTCCCTCTACATGCAGGAATAAAGTAGATATCAGATATCAATATGAATCCAATGGATCTTGAGTAAATCCATTTATATCCATACCTTCATTTTTTCACATTATTTTTTCTTCTCTCTCTCTCTTTCTGACTTGGAGACTGTCTGTCTGGCTGGCCTAAGACTACTAGAGTAATAGTCCCACAGATAGTCCGTAGCGTATAGCAGTATTTGTGGAGTCTATATTTATAGACTACAATAAAGGATAAAAAGAGCGAGTGTAATAGGAACTCTGTCCGTTCAGCCATTTTACTGCTCTGCCAAGCAATACTCTGATCATGATCAAATCAAAGAAAGTGCCGTAGAGAAGGAGATGGAGAGAGAAAGAGAGAGAGTGAAGACGAAGAACGTTCGACGAGAAGAAAAGAGGATGGCTTCAATTAAAGACTTGAACGTTGGATACTTTGAGACTGGAGTGTCTACAGATAATTGGTCTCAGGTCCAAAGGGGATGGAAAAGTTGAAATTTTACTGACACATGACACACATACATCACGTCTCATTCCCAATTCTTCTGTCTTCCAAATAAAAACTAATCCTGTCTGTACGCCATCCCTACACTCATCCATAGATACGTCGTACTAGCCACTCCAAACAAGATGCTCCGCTAAAAGCTTTTTCTTTCATCTCTTCATTCCAGTTTCCAAGTATTTAAGTGCGGCCTTATATCGTGGGTGAAGAAGCTTTCTGGGCTTAAAGTCCACTCCCCGCTTAAAAGCATTGTGACGCAGAATCCTAGCGTTCCTTGACGTAAGTCCCAACAATCAAGGGTTTACCAGTGTATCTACTTAAAAAAAAAGTTTAAATACCGCTCTTAAACATTTCTAAAGAATGCAAATACTAATTTTGCTACTTTTGAAAAGTGTAAATTGCAGTTTTGTTACTTTTAAATAGTGGAAATACAGGTTTTACTAATTTTGAAAAAAGGTGCAAATACCAGTGTTACTATTTTTTAATATTTGGAATTCCAGTGTTCGTGTTTGTACAGCGTGATTACCTACCTCTTTTGGACATCTTGTAAAACCCGCAAATAGCAGTTTTACAACTTTTGAAAAGTGCAAATGGCAGTTCTGTTACGTTACAAATATGTGCAAATACATGTTTTACTAATTTAAAAAAACGTTTCAATATCAGTTTTACTATTTTAGAAAAGCTAAAACACCAGTTTTTATTTTTAAACCCACAACTTCTGTACATTTAGTAAAAATAAATTGTTAACACCAGTTTTACTATTTTAGTTACTGTACATTTTGTAAAATGTGTAAATAGCAATATTGCTACTTTTAAAAAGTGCAAATATCAGTTTTCTATTTAAACAAAAGGCAAATACAGGTTTTACCATTGTATTGCCAACAAATTTGTATCCCTCTTGTAAAGCGTTGATTGTTGGAACTTCAGTCAAAATGACACAAATAGATAGCTGGACTTCCGCGGCAATGCAATGCTTTTAAGCGGGTGATGGACTTATACCACAATGCTTCTTCACCCACGATGACGATACGTAGGTCTATAGCCTATATCCAATATCCTATATAGCTATGTTTAAGAATACACCCACACACTCTGCTCCAATATCTAATCAAGCTCGCCCAAGTAAATGACAATTGATAATCGCCATAGTAAAAGTTGGCCGTACAAACACGGGCAGGTGGAACGGTGTGTCTGTCGCTCCAGTCGTCTGACTGATTCCGTTGATTGTGCGACACATTTCAAATGCTTCCCATCACAAAGACAATGACAATGACAACACTGACGGCACGTTTAGTTTCCATATCATCAAGGAATTCTTTGAGATAACATAATAAATGACACTCTGACTGTAGCTGACTTGGGTCGAGGGAATCTTCCTCCAGAACCTATCTGCCTCCCTTCCCCAAGAAAACAAAGGCTGCATCCTCACCACTTAATTAAGTTTTGATATGTACGTACATCTATGGTTTATATGTTATTATTAGGTATTACAAAGATGCTACTCTCTCGAGTTGTGAGGGAAGATGGAGGCAGGATTGACAGGGCATATTAGTAGTCTACTGTGTGAGAGAATGGCGTGAGGAAATGCTCAATTTTCATGGTAATCTTCCAGGATGAATAAATACAATGCAACCAACTACAATAGACAACCATGGGAGATAAAAAGCCCTTGAGATATTCCCCGGTCTCACTAGTCAGATCCTCCCGCCCTTCCCATCAGATCAGTCGGCATCACATCTTACAGCCAGAGCCTAAAACTAATCCAATGCAAAAGTTCCCGTAGGTGGGTAGCTTCATGAACTATGTAAATACGTCACTGTATTGCATTTCATTGCAGTGCACTGCACTGCATAGCAATTGAACTGCACAACTTCTGTAGAGAAAAAGTCAAGAAAAAGTTCCAAGACATATCAGTAGCAGCTCTGATGGGTCCACTACATAGCTAAAGTAGCTACACTAACAATGAGGGGCCTCGCAAATATGACTTCATACTATTTGAGGTGAAAAGTGTAATTTTTAAAGGGGCAAAAAATGAATGTATATGTTTCAAAAAAGGCAAACGTGAAATTAGCATTTTGAAAAGGTGCACTACGGCATGATATTACACTTTTTCAAAACGGGCAAAAGTAGATAGTAATGTTTTGTTGACCAGATGTAAAACACGATATTGCAACTTTTTCAAAATAAGAAGTATGTAGATACAAACGTTTTGAAAAGGTGCAAAATGCGATATTACAGTTTTTGAAAATTGGCAATGCATGATACCAAAGTTTTAAAAAGTACCTAGTAATACACGACACTGCACACTGTTAAAAAGGGCAGAACGTGATAATAACGTTTTTAAACAATGTAAACGATTATGTTACACTTTTTCAAAAAAGGTAAAACAGAATAGGTACTACCCTTTCTAAAAGCTCTAAAACATGCTATGTTGACATTTTATCATTTATACACTATAAAGTCACATGTGTAATGCCCCAGAATACATAAGAGCTTACAAATCCATTCCTTTCCGTCCCCTTTTTCCTTCTGACGAGGACTTGACTTCTTTTCCTTCAGTTTTTTCTTACACGACAAGTCCAATCCAACTCAGCATCCAACATTCAACACCCAGACTCAACTTTACACTTTTTCCTTCTTTCATGAAAGCTTCTATCCAAATCACACAAAAAAAGAGGGCGAAAAAAAAACTAAAAAGGCAAAGTCTAGTTTTCTCAACCTCAAGTCAGCACACTCACAGTCAACGGAACGTCAAACGGACAGACGGACAAACTTAGAGCTTCTATCGTATGGTTAAAAATACATAATGCTATGCGTACTATATGTATGTAGGTCGGTAAGTAGGTACATGCAATAATATAATTATGTGTATGTGCTTTGAATGTATAAGAAATGAATTAAAATGTCTTGGTTCAAGTTACAATGGTGAAACTGAAAAGCCTCAGCCACCTAAACTCCTCAGTAGACTGTCTACTTACGTGTAGGCACGTCCACACATATTTTGTAGAGAATATTAGGACTTACGGGCCTTTCAAATATGTTGAAATACTATTTGGAGTGAAAGCAGTGCTTTCCAAATGGATTGCAAGTAAATTTACATGTTTCAAAAGAAAAAAAACATCATAATAACATTTTGAAAAGTTGCAATAGATGATATTGCACTTTTTCAAAAACGTCAAAAAGAAATAATAACGTTTTAAAAAGTTGTTAATTAAGATATTTGGCTTTTTTAAAAAATCAAAACGTGATAATTACAATTTGAAAAGTTGTAAAAGAAGATAATACACTTTTTCAAAAAACCCAAACATTAACCTTAACATTTCCAAAAGCGGCTAAAAATGACATTTAGAACATTTTTAAAACACCATTTCTATAGAGTAATATTTGCAAGGGCCCTTTCTTTGCATATATGAGCCTGTAGTTCCTGTTCTCATTTTGGTTGACTTTGGCTTTCCTTTCCTTTCCTTTCCGTGCTTTCCCTTCCCTCCTATTCCAATTCCTTCATTTTAACTTGATTTCTTTCATCCCTTCAGCAAAGAATATCTTGAGATATTTCTTCTAAATCAGAAAAGGACCACGGAGCATCTTTGTAGCATGTAGTATTATAGTACTCGAGTCGAGTCTATAGGCGTGTGGGTGTATATAGCGTTGGATGGTATAGCTATATATACATAGGTATCTGGAACTACGAGTTTAAATAGAGCCCTACATTTCTACACACATATGTACAAAGAACACGGAAAGAAAGCTCCGAGAGAATGAAGTTGATAGGAAAAGAAGAGAACTAACAGAATTTAATTCGTTCCTTCATGTCGTCTCATCCGATCCAATTTTTCATTATGAGTCGTAGAATGAAAGTTGTGAAAGTTTTCATGAGTTCTACGATTCTATTTAAATATACATGCATGTTAACCTCCACAGCCCCACGATGCTCCTTCTTTCTCTCTTGTGCCTTCGTCCCTCCTCTCAACTTACAGTCATTCATCTGGATTTCAAGTTGAAGCCGCATAGAGAGTCTGTATACACATGGGTAAGCCAGCTATACCTATATACCGATTTTTTTTATGCCTCACTGTATTAGACGCTTATGGTTTCTTGGGGTGTCTAGAGGACATGAAATGGTGAAAGTGGAAAGTAACACGATCCCCTCACCTTTTACCTTTACCACCTTCCAATTCCTTTAGTCACAAACCCTTAAATGGCTGTGTGCTTATAAGGGGCATTCCTAAAACGACGTCGTTGTGCAATTTTTGGAGAAAACAGGAGCTATGTAATTCCAAAACTTTCAAAAGGCAAAAAAATGAATTTTTTACAATTTCAAAAAAGGTAAAACTTGAAATAAACATTTTCGAATTATTAAAACTCGATATTATACTCTTTTTAAAAAAGCGAAACGCGATATTTAACATTTCGAAAAGGTGTAAACCACAATATTACGCCTTTTCAAAAACGGCAAAACATACGTGATATTTAAATTTGAAAACGTTGTGAAACAGGAAATTGAAAGTAAAAATGGGCAAAGCGCTTTATAGACATTCTGAAAAGGTGTCAACCACAGTATAATATTTTTTCAAAAACGGCAAAACATATGTGGCATTAACATTTGTAAAAGTTGTAAAACATGGCTCGCAGACAATTTCTATTGTCAAATATCATTTCTATGACGTCATTTTTGCAAGGCTCCTAATTATATGCAGACATACATACGTCTACAGAACTTTTACATGTAAAAGAATCTAGGTACATAAGCTATAGTTTAGAGTAGGTGCCTAGCTTATGTACTATGAGCCATGCCAAGGAAAGTGTCATACTACTGCACGCCTGTCCAACTCACTTTGAGTTCCAAAGACACTGACGGTAAGATAGATGATCGTCAAAAAACCTCACATAAAATTTCCAAATGGAGCAATTCTTACCCTCGCTTGTAGCACTTGACGATAATGCGCGACCACAATGTACTATTGTAAGTCATTTCCAGGACACATTTTGAACTTTTTTTTTAGAAAATTAATTTTGAATGTAGAAATATTAAATAATTAATCCTGTTATGTGTAGAACTATGACGGAAGATAAAATGTGGCTGACAGTTGCATTAATAGCGTAACGATTGGCCATGCTTAATGTATCCACCCACCTACTTACATATGTACATAATGTACCGACACGCATAACTAGTGGCTACCGTAAAAGTGCTCTAAGATATTGGTGTTTAAGATAATAACATAAATCAGAAATATTTATTTGGTTATGGTAATGGTTCTAACCACAAGAAATAATTACAGAGTTGAAATATTCATAATTTAAAGAAAGTTAGACGAAGTAATTAAGAATAATTTAGGTAAGCGGAAAGTTATATAGGTAGGTAACTACGTACATGTGTAGGCATTTAATGTACAGCGCGTGTATAGCAAAATTAATTGTACTGCAAATCCGTTCGATGTAATCCCAGATAATGAATTACAATTTGGAGGTAGGCTACTAATCAATACTCGAGTCTCAATTCAACAAGTAACATAAAGTTGGAAATAGTAAGAGGATTGAGGAAAGGAGAGACTCGACCAAAGTGATGGTGGTATTGGTAGTGAAACGGAAACATTAATTAATGAAACGGCAATCCAAATGGTCCTATATATAGCAATACCGAGTACTACCTTAATTACACTTGAACATGTAATTACAACCCACAATTAATTAAACCCGTCCTTTTCCAAGTTAAAAATTAAAAAGACAGTAATACTTGAGACGTGATACAGTCACAGTAAAAGGTCAAGTTAAAAACTTTAGTTAGACGTAGAGAGGAGCTACATAATAATATATGGAAAGAAGCCGAATTTCTCAGCCACATTTCTGGGAAATCCTATCCTAAGTAGGTTGCTAAGTACTCCACATCCTGAGCCCGTGCTACATATCTTAAAAAGCAGGGAAACTAGAGTAAGAATGTTTTTAAATAGATACAATCCCTCGTTGTGGCGTTGGGCTTAATAACAGTTAGCAGTAATGAGTGAGAAAAAGTTGACAATTTCTTGGGGAAATATCCTAAATTCTACTCAATTTAATTCATCCACAGAAATTTTTTAACAATGTAAAAGTTTCAGACATTATTTTTATCCTGATTATCTGTACACGTATGCATGTGTCCGTATGCATAGAGACGCTGTGGGTGGGTTCACAAGTAGACTACGGTTTTTAGGCTACAGAATTTACAAAACTTTCTAAATATACACCTATGCAGATGTATTTATCCTTCACGTAAGGCTAGCAAGTTTCTTCTGTTGCCTTTGGCAAAGATAATAATTCGCATGTACGTAGACTCACAGGTAGGTGCGCTTTACGTTTACGTCATACCCACTACCTAGGTGTATATATCGTGGGTGAAGAAGCATTGTGGCGTAAGTCCAGCCACCTTTTAAAAGCATTATGACGTAAGTCCAGTGTTCCGTGCGGTAATGTTGACCGAAGTTCGGTCAATACACTTACCTAACTATAGATGTAAAGATGTAATGTATAGTTTACACAAAGAATAAATGCTACTTTTAAAAATGTGTACAAACGCTATCTGGACTTTTCAAGAAAGAATAAATAGCACCTTTACTTCTTTTACAAAGAGTAAAAGTGGTATTTATAACTTTTTAGAATAGCAAAAATGGTATTTAAACGTTTTTAAAAAGTAGTAAAAATGGTATTTAAACGATTTTAAAAAGTAGTAAAAATGGTATTTAAATGTTTTTAAAAAGTAGTAAAAATGGTATTTACACTTTTCAAAAACTGGAAACTGCTATTCAGGTGTTTTTAAAAGAGCACAAACGTGGAATTCGCACTTTTTTAAAATAGTAAAACAGCTATTTAAATGGTTTAAAAAATGAGCAATTAAAAGCGGTATATAATTTTTGAATAAACTAAACAGAAGGTAAGTTAAAAAAAGTTGCTTGTTTGGGCTTAAAGTCACAGAGAGATTACGGTGGACGCAGAGCTTGGTCTTCACACACTTCACTGTCACAATGCTTTTAAACAGGGACTGGTCTTACTTCACAATCACAATGCACAATGCTTCTTCACCGAGGATGCGTTTGTAGGTACGTGCAGACACCTACAAGGTAATTATCTACCTAGCCACAGCCAGACACCCAACTTAACTCGAGCAAAGTACTTTGTGCTAATGAAACTTTCCCACATCTCTCTTATTTCTTTTGTCCTCTCAAAATTTTCACGGAATTATGGATGTTACCATGGAAATGAAGGAAACAAAATTAAGGTTGGGTAGGTAGGTTACTTAGTATACACCATGTACTATGTACCTACCAAGATGCTTGATTTACTCAGAAAAATGCGAGCTTCAATTCAACATCTTATGCCTACGACCTAAATCTACACAATAATAATAATTAATATTATTTCAGTAGTCAGTCCTAAAAGTGTACACAATTCACTTTTACATATAATCGAAGCCAGCACCACCTACTTTTAAACTGCATAGGAGAACAAGACGATCATCAACATCTCTATAGAAGCACATGTACAAAGGGGACAATAATACCTCACGACTTAAACAATTCCAGGGAAACAAAATCCTGTGTCGTACAGATGCCTCGAACACTAATCTTCGCGTTAGGCGGTGTTCCTCGCTTTCTCTCGTTCCCCTCATCTTACTCCCTCAACGATGAATATTTAATACGCACGTGGGTACTTACAGAACGAAGTTATTTTAAGAAACAACAAGAGTTGGTCGCCCAACTGCAAGGTCGAAAATACAATAGCAATTCCAAACTAATTCTTGCCTTGCAAATATGACGTCATAGAAATGATCTTTTATAATGTCTACAAATTATAGGTTTTACACCTTTTCGAAACGTCACTATGATATTTTGCTGCTTTTCAAAAAGTGCAATAATTTGTACTGCGAGTTTTAAAAGCGTTAATAGTAAGTTTTGCATTTGTCCAAGAAGCGTAATATCATGTCTTAGCCGCTTTTAGAAACATAAATATCCCGTTTTCTCTATTCTTAAAAAAAATATAATGTTTTACAATTCCTCAAAGTGTTCATATCAAGTTTTGCCGTTTTTGAAAAAGTGCAGTTTAATTTTTATCTTTTCAAAATGCCATTATCATTAACCCAAATTATATGACGCCATATTTGCAAGGCCTCGAATGCCTCTCACATTATTTCCCTAACGCCGATCTAAACGTTAGTAGTTGGATGGATACTAGAGATTAAACAATATAAGTTCTTACTATAAATTAATACTACATACTTCATACAATTTATTTGGTACGTATGTTGCCCTAAACCAAGGTCATTTGTTTAACACCACTTCTCAACCATTAACAATAATTATTCATTGTTATTTCGAGTACCAACAATGCGAGCTATCACTCCGTTCAAATCAAAGGCGTCAAAGAATTCAATTTATTGATAATTAATAAAAACAAAAGAGTGAAAGTATGTCAGAGACGACGTTAAATAATAGGACAGACTTCGGAAGAATTTAAAAAATACAAAAGAAATGAAAGAATGATAGTAAAGCCAGCATAATGGTTATAGCTATAGCCTTAAGTTACATAAACTGAAGGTACAGATTGGTGAAAGGTGTCATACTTTGATATATATAAGAATACTAAATAAATTATTTACTATAGAACTTAAATACAATGATTATATGAGAAAGAATAGTCTTCTAGATGTACACGATGTTGCATTGCGGCACAAAATAAAGTATGCAGAATTAGTTCTCAATCTCAACGTCATTTTCAAAAGAATAAAACAAATATGGTATACATACATAATAAGTAGTAGTAGGTAATTAGTAATTAGTATTCAAAAGTTTATAGTGTAGTACATAGAAACGATGGAATAATGCAGTTGAAGGCTTTAACATTGTACCTACTTTGAAACTTCATGCCACTATATTAGGTAATAATGTATGCATTAAATAGTATGCAAATCAAGGGTAAACTTGAACCCAACATGCTGTAAGTATGTCTGTAGGCAAACACACGAAAATTTGGTGAAATGAGTCTACAAGTTATATAAGTATGTTGTTGATGCATGTTTTAGAGACCCTCCTATGAAACCGAATACATATTTTAAAAATTCCAAAAAATGTTTTTGCAAGACTTACCCACGACGAGCATTTTTCGCTTCTCGGACACAGTTTGAAATGCTGGGGCCTCACCGGAAACTTCACATCTGTAGATTCCTGATCCATCTAAATCCACTCCTTTCAAAGCCACTGCTGTGTCAGACGAGTTGGGCAACTGGAAAAATATAGCACAAGTAAGTAAATGCTTCAACATCAACATCAACGAGATCATGCCATCGCATCCAAATCGTGCTAGATCCCAGTCGTTGACTGTACCAACGAGGAAATCCTCGAAATATCAGTAAAAATCACAAGAAACCACTGTACACTGTACATACACCCATAGTCGTTTCGCATCTTGGAAAAAAGTTGAACATCTCTATCCTTTGACTTGTCATTCTGTCTCGTTCAAGAAAGTCAACAACTGTATAGGCAGACGGGCATGCATGGATCTGAGTACTGAGGCCTTCGCAATATGCGGTGCAATGGTTTATTTTTAAAAGATAAAAAATGCATTCAAGTATTTCAAAATACCTAGGCAAAATACGATAATAACAGCTTGAAAAGTTGTAAAGCACTGAATAACTCTTTTTCAACAAAGACAAACATGGCAATTAAATTTCAACACGTTGTAAAACATATTATACGTTTTCAAAAAAGAAGGAAAAACGTAACAATAACGCTTTGAAAGGTTGTTACACGTTAAACATTACATCACTTTTTGAAAAGAACGTGAGTGAAATAAAACGTGTCACTAGCGTTTTTTTCAAAGGTGTAGAGCCTGGTACAATTTTTCTGTTCAAAAAAAGACAATTTCTAATATAAACCTCTCTACATAAAAGGTGTAAAAACATGATAGTTACACTTTAAAATGTATAAAACACCATAATACACTTTTCAAAAATGGCACAACGTGATATTTACATTCTTAAAAGTTACGAAACGAGATACCGCACTTTTCCAAAACAAGGCGGCAAAACTGTCATAGTAACCTTTCCATAAAACATGACACGTGGACGATTTCAAAACCCAAGATTTTCTATGCCGTCATATTTGAATGTCCCCAACCTTACGGTTTACCGGTAGTCTGTTTCTATAGCATAGTTAAATATTGACGAGCTTCTCAACATTTATTCTGGAAACATTGGAAATCACATCAGGATACATATTATCTTATCGGATAAACATGTTCACATGCTCAGGCTACTCGTAACTCTGCACTTCTTTAACTTGACTCGTACAGGCACTCACTGCCTCCATTCCCAAAACATTTCTGGCTATATATATCTATATAACACATTATCCTGTCCGTAATAGTAATTTTCCACACAGTTCACCTACACTACTCACTTTCAACATACCTACTTTGTTGGAATGTAGGTAGTATGTACTTACATAGCTACACGAGGTACTACAACCCCCGCTCTTCCTGTACAGTGTACACGCTTCAAGTCCTAACCTAACTTTGGCACTTAACTCGATCCTGTTGCTTGTTGCTTCTTAACTTTCCCCAAGAAGACAGACTTGTGCTCCAGAAGAAAAAAAATGAGAGGAAAATCTTATACAGCCCACCGATATTTTTCTTTCTGCTGGCCCTCTTACTAGTCTCACTACATACATATGTATACAGTCAGTTCAGTTCGTTCGTGTGCAAACATTAGTTGGTAGCCTTATAGGAGACTTTGGCATAGGAGGCGGATACCTACTCACTAAAGTATAGGGGAAAGAACATTGCTTGTCGTAAAAGTTTTTTCCCCAAGGTTAAATCCTGTCAACATTATTCTTCCTCTGTTCTGTAATACTTGGAGAATTTCGAATACAATGTCATGCCCACATACAAAACAATTGTTCAATATAAATTTGAAAGCTTATCACATCACACAGACACACAGGCACACAAACCAGGTAAAATCTAGGAAACGACAAACAAAAATTCAAAATTAGGAAAGCTGAACAAATTAAACTAAAACTTGATAAAATTCTGCACGTGTTTTGGTTTACTTTTCCGTGGGTAGATGATACTTATGAATTGTGGATTAGGAAGATACAGAGAGTGAGCAGGATTCATATTTTGATCTATATACGTATGTATCTAGGCTAAAACAACAAATTGTCAAATTGTTCAGCCAACAGTTTCGTAATCGTCTGAGGCTCTCCTATGATATTTTCTTACAATTAGTGATCCGTAATAAAATAATTAAGTAAACTTTTAAATTGTGACAAAAGAAAAGTTAAACTTGTAGCACTGATAAGGAACACAACTCCAAAACTTTCCACGGAACGTGGACACACTCAAGAAAGGTATTTTGCATAAAATCTTCAAGTCTACGGTTCTACAAGTTGAAGGATTCACAGGAGTGGGAGTTTATACTACAAGCCAACATACTCGGTATGACAAATCTCATTCATGCATACCTACGTTACGTATATACATGTAGCTATGCACTGCATGCATTTATTTGGTAGCAACGTATAGAGGGGTCTTCCAAATATGAGTGTATAGAAATGGTGTTCTGAAGCGTTGGTATGACGTTAGTTTTGCATTTTTTGAAAGTGTGTAAGGTCATGTTTTGTAACTTTTTAAAATGTTATTCTCACGTTTCGCTGATTTTAAAAAGTATACTGCTACGGTTTGCCACATTTCAAAACGTTGATATCAGGTTTAGCGCTTTCAAGAAACATCCGTATCAAGTTTGACCTTTTTTTTTAAAAAGAGCAATATTGTGTTTTACAACTTTTCAAAATGTTATTTTCATGTTTTACCTTTTTTTGAAGAAGTTAGCATCACGTTTTATGCCTTTTTAAGAAACGTGTAATGTCATGTTTCACACCTTTTCAATTTTTTTATCACGCTTTTCGTTTTGTCTAAAAAAAAGTCTAGTTTCATATTTTACACTTTTCAGAAGCGTCAACGTCACTCATTTTGCCATTTTTGAAAATGAGTACAGTCATGTTTTATACGTTTTGAAAATGATATGCGGTTACGTGTAACGTTTTGTCCTTTTCTAACCCGTAAATTCATCGTTTAACCTATTACAAAATAGCTCATTTTGCCTCAAATTGTACAAAGTCATATTTGCAAGGCCCTGCCCTGGAAGTGATAGTGAAAAAGAGCCGAAATGCTTATACAGAAATGAATGAGGAAAGGAGTGGGAAGCCTGGAACTGGTTTCAGTCTCAACCCACTTAAGAAGTGCTGATATTGATCTACTGTTTAACTTTCATTTAGTATAAATAGTTAATAGCCGTCCTTCTCTGGCCCTTAAGCAGCAAAGTATCTTTTAAATTAGAAACCATACATTTATACGTTGGAGAAGTGGAACTGTGCTGAGGCTGTAGGATATCGTATGCTCGTGTACGTAGTAGAGCCCAGTAGTAGTAACCTCTGGCTCTGGTCTGGTTTGAAGCTGAAGCTTAGCTTCTCGAGTAAACAAACAAAGTAAAAAGTTAACATGGAGAAAGGATGTCGCCGTCGTTTATTTCCCGGCCTCTCTTCCCTCAAGATAAGATCCTCATGGATATACATAGGGATGGGGATCCTAAGAAAGTTTGATGAGTTTTCAACGACGTGTTTTCTTATGTAAACTTCAACTCGTGTACATATTAAGTAGCCCTTCTCTCCATTGCATTGTTAACTTTACTTTCCCCGCTCACTCACTCTCTCCCACACTTTCTTCACCAAATATCTAATGTGGGGCCTGGCAAATATGACAGCACACTCTTTGTAATGAAATGAGTCAGTTCAAAAAATATAAAATAAGCCATCTTACTGTTTCAAAAATAGCAAAACAGGATAATAGCCTTTTGAAAATGTGCCACAATTGGAATTGCACTTTTTTAAAAACAGGCAAAACACTCTATAAAAACATTCCGAAAAGTTGCAAAACATTGAAATTCACCATTTCAAATAAAGACAAAAAACGTGGTAGTAGCGTTTTGAAAAGTTGTGACATATAATATTTTACTTTTTAAAAAAGGCAAAACGTTACATTGGTGTCTCTAAAAGGTGCAAAACAGGCTATATTACACCTTTTCAAAACACAACAATGGCAATTTTTATGACAAAAGTTGTAAAATAACACAATATTATGCTTTTTCAAAAACGGCAAAACGTGGAAGTAACTTTTTTACAAGGCTCACAGCAATACACACGTTGGCTTTGCCAAAACCAGCATTTCTACGACGCCCTCCATATTTTTGCAAGGTGCCCAAGTTACCATATAATAAAGTGTAAGTGCATTAGTATGTATGGACGGGAACCAAAATTGTAGTTGGGATGAGATGGCAGACTGAAATTCCTTCCATTCGGCATTCCCTGGCTATACGAGCTAGTGGGTACATTATACTACCGTGTATGTAAGATAGACAAGTAAACCTGTCAGGTTGTCTGAATAATTAAATCATAAAATTTCTTATCCTTACAACCATAAAAATGATTTCCCATTGAAAGAGCCGCAAACACACTACCCGCTCCCCGCACCTCCACACAACACCACCACTCTCACACATGTTTACACACAATAAAATTACGTTTACATAACACCGTTCCTACCGCACATTTACACATTTATTATCTTATTCTCCGTCCTTTTCTTCCGTCCCTCACTCACACTTCCTCCGACACACACACACACTCCCACACAAAAACAACCCATCACAATGGCCAACAAACACAACCACGAAGAACCTCCAGCCCAATTCTCTCTCTCTGCGTGCACCGCTATTAAATTAAGTGTCCTCAGACTGCACTCGTCTGTACTTTGAGTGGTGGTGGTGGTGGTGGTGTGGCCAGAGCAATCCAATGCAGGTACACACAAGTACAGCCCATCATCATTTTTGGCTTTCAACAAACATGCCAAGCCAATGCCAAGATTACCCATTATATCTCCATCACACCAACAAGAAACCATATCAAATTTTAACTCCGGGAATCCCACAATCATATCACAATCAAACTACAAAACTAGGTAGATAGGTCCCTACTTATGTATATACTACCTTCAGTTCTAATCCATCGCATCGTCGGCATAGGCCCATAATATATAAAATGCTTCTATTAAATAATATTGTGGCAGAACAAACAACCGACCAACCAACACCAGTTCCTCAAGTACAATTTGTACCCTGGAGGAAGTGCAATAAAAGAGGGAAATATGCGGAAGACAAGACATTCTACCGGCGCTGTTGTGCTGTCGCCGTCCTTGTTCTCTCCGGTGAAAAGGCGGAAAGCACGAGGACGACGAGACGAAGGTGCTGATGATGGAAGGAACCTATGCATGTAAATATTTTATATCCACCTAACAGCAGCACGAGCACTACACTATAATCTAGGTGGGTACCTACCTATACTGTACATGGGTACGGGTAGTATCTGTAGGGGGCCTTGCAAATATGACTCTATATAGAAAAACAGTCTTGTGAAAATGTCTAAATGTGATGTTCCACACCTACACCTTCACCAAGGTTAATACAGTAATATACATAGTTTTGTCACTTTTTGAAAAGTGTAATTTACCGAGTTTTGCAACTTTAAAAAATGTTAATTCCATGTTTTTTCCTTTTTGAAAAGGTGCTATAGCATGTTCTACAGCTTTTCAAAATGTTATTTTCATGGCCAGGTTATTTTGAAAAGGTGCTATAGCATGTTCTACAGCTTTTTAAAATGGTATTTTCAAATATTTACGTATTTTTCATTATTTAAAAAAGTGTACTGCCATAATCTACAACTTTTCAAAACGTTGTAGTGCCAGGTTTTGTCTTTCTAAAAGTAAATTAAGGTGTAACAACATATGTTTTGCACCTTTTAAGAAAGTTACTATCACGTTATGTCTTTTTTGACAGATTATATTATTAGAGCTTACAGTGATCAGTGTATAGAAAGGTTGATACTTGTAACGTTTTGCATTTTGTGAAAAATGTAAATTCATTTTTGTGCCACCCCATATTGTAAGACTTGTAAGACGTCATATTTGCCGGGTCTCTAGTTACCAGCTCTAAATGCGGTGGCGGCTGAAGAAAGGACGGCAACATTCTACAGAGATATCAGTAGGCTCGGCTGGCGGAAAAAGTACGTAGCGTAGTAGGGAGTGTAAATAATATATTGTGATCTGGGACACTTTCCCACAGATAAGAATGATAAACGATTCCATGAGGTCTCCTAGAAGCAAAGCAATGGAAAACGAAGAAGACAGTCAAGCCGAGCCGTAGCAAGCCGAGGATACACTACATACTGTAGTGAGGCGGGCAGGCGGGTGATTTGCTCACCGGATGACGATAGCTCGATTTAAACCGAGTAAATAAAGGAAACTATCTCTAATACGGCCAGCCTGTAGCTGTAGCACAGAAGCCCATTCATAGGTCCACAAAACCAAACTTGTATTCATCGCACTCTTATGTGCTCGACATCACAAAACATGTCCAGAGTCACATCAAACTACTAAAGTGTTAGTTGCTTCAATAAAGCGAACACCTCGCTCAGTCACTATACCCCGTCCCCGCCCCCCTCCTCCCTTCCCAACCACAAACTCCGTCTACTTTGACACATGTTATCCATTCTTAATCGTGCATATAATACACAAGGGCGTCTTGGTTCTGCTTTCTGGGTCTCGTTCCGGGCCTGGTGATGATAAGTATGAGTAATATGTGGTCCAGGACTAAACTATGACAGATCCTTTGTGTGCAGGTACATTTCCACGGGGTGTAACATAGATATGTAGATAGGCCCTGGATCGCATTATGCATCGCTGTTGGACGGAACACGAAAGGGCGAAAGACGATGAAGGAACTTGGGTCCGTCATACTGATATATTAAAGGGTGTACAATCAGCATACGCTTCGTAAGATGCAAAGCGACGCGTATCCAAAAAGCCTAAAAAATTACGCCCATTTCTCTTAATACAGTGTTATGTCCCGTCACATTATGCAAACAATAATTTTGGATTTGAACTTTCTAAAACATGCAAAACCAGGATTTGAAATTTCTAATCCGTGCAAAACCACAAGTGGTTCTTTTTGAAAGATGCCAAAATTCGAGTTGCACACTTTTCAAAGTTGCAAAACTCGATTACCGTAAACTCTCTTTTACTACGCGGGTC
The DNA here is from genome assembly GCA_034695205.1 of Dicyrtoma fusca. NCBI lineage: Eukaryota > Metazoa > Arthropoda > Collembola > Symphypleona > Dicyrtomidae > Dicyrtoma > Dicyrtoma fusca. The sequence goes on from JAQFZC010003269.1 coordinate 19,307, forward strand.
TCTATTACTACGCGGGTCTCCATTAGAACGCGGGGGTCTGAGGGCCT
>JAQFZC010003270.1:0-19353 GCA_034695205.1 Dicyrtoma fusca
GATTTTAAAATGGTTTTCATATAAATGTAGTAAAATGTAGCAGTTCTTCAATGATGTTATCATATTTCTGAAATAACTTTTTATCCATGATGTGAAGTCATTTAAACTTTAACTGTGTTAAAATTGGTCACAATTACCTGACTTTACCCTACCATATCATGCTTTGTTTTTATAATTTATTATTGTTGCGGTTACTTAAAATTCACAAATCCGGAAAAACCTAAGGGATCCCATGAAACATCCGTTGTCCATTCGCCTTCCTCCACATTTAGCTCATACAAATTCTAAAACATAAATAATATTATAATGCACTTTATAGACACAATCGCTTTAGAATTTATATACGCTCTCAACCAACTGCAAAGGATCCCACTAATTTATCCACCTAACTATTTTTCGATAAACAGTTATTTTTACTACAGTGTAGAAAAGGTTAATTACTGGACTATCTCTAGACTCTCCGCAGCAGTAGCCAATTGCGAACTGCTGTCTTGCTCCCACCTCGTCAACATAAAAGGATCCAACAGGACTTCCGTCCAACGACTTAGCAAAGATGTAAAGAGATTGGAAAGTGTTACGTTGTTTCATTTTGTGAGATTTCAACTTGCCGTCATTCTTATTGTGTTTTGCTGCAACAGTAACTGCAACAGTGACAGTCGTATTCAAATGAAATTTAACTTGTTCATCAAAATAGTTTACCGGGTATTACAAAATACTTGAAATAAAAAAAAGTGTACATAGCCTGCCTCACTTACTCAGTAAAGACTTGAGTCCACCAATTCCCGAGCTTAAAATTTTTATTAAAAATGGTGGTTTGCTTTTCTGCGGCTTCACATTTTCCAGAAACTGTGGAAGACCGGTGGAGCATATCTTGGGCTTCTCGACCGTTGGAAAGTCGTACTTGGTCATTGCAACAACGGACTCGCATCCGTTCCAGATGATGTTGTTTTCTGAATTTCTCTGGTTGCCGTCGTACATGTCTTTCTGCTCTAAAGGAAAGTGAGCATGTGATTGTGACTGACATTGAGTGACTGCGAGAGTCAGGAAGAAATTCTGGAGGAGAATACGCAAGGCCACGGCCATCAATTTTTTTTAAATTCTTTGTTCCACTTTAGATTTCAATTGAAGCAACGCTCCTGCCCCTTCCCCTCGTACTGCTTAAGAAACTGAAGTAATTAAAAAGTATTATCACTTGCTGTCGACAAGCTCACTTATTGCCACTACCACTTCCCAACAACTGACTTTTTCCCCAGGCCAGAGGCTACACGACGCCTGCCATTGATTAACATAGTACCTAGTTCACTTACACACCTTTGTTACTGCTACAAAAGCAATTCGATAATTTCTGGGTAACGAATGACAAATAGACATTTGAGTTTTGCAATGCGTTTATACTGCCCTAATAAATAACTATCCTATGAATTAGCAAATGTCGCAGTGTCACTTTTATCTTGCTATTACAATGGAATGAAACGCTTGCATATAAATTACTTACACGTCAAATCAATAAGAAATTGATTTGCTCGACATTTTAAACATTTTAAATAGTATTTGAAGGAAAGCAAATACAGACATCAAGTACAATGGAAAACGCAATGTAATCATTTTTACTATACTTACATATATACTACGTAGTATCTGTTGCGGTAGCAGATTTTAAAATACTGGCTGTTTACCTTTTAGTTTATCTGCGTACTGATGATATATAGATATCTCCCGGCATTTAATTCATCTCCTGATACTACGAATTAGAATACACTATTTCAATGAAATAATAGTTACCTAGGCACATACGTATAAATATTACTCGTAGTTTATGCATGTTATGTTAGCATTTGGAGTTTTGCACTTTTGCTTGCATAATGAAGTCAATTCAATGCCATTAATAGTATATCTGTGTTGGCGTTGGCAGTGGCAGTCCACTCGTGTGTGTCCTCCACCAGAATTTTTTCCTCTGCCCAGTCTTATGTAAGGTCTCGTTCTTTCTCCATCTACTAAAATTCTGGAACGAAAAATAAATGTAAGCACGGCGATATTACGGGAATAGATTGATGGTTTTAATTATTTTTTATCGGACTGTAAACAGTCTATCGGTCCTCGGAATTCAATTCTTAGCCACAGCAACAACACTGCTGACCGAACTACATACTTCGAAGACAGCTCAGTCTCAAAAAATATTTAACAATAATTCAAGATTAATTTGAATATTCTTCATGTTTGCAGCTAAAGGGTAAATCAGGGACTTAGAAGAAGCTACTGTTGTAAACAATCTAATCAACAGCCGCTGCATTAAAATACATGATGAAAATATTATAGAGAACTGAGTTTACAGTTAAAATTGGGTGGACGAGAAAATCAACGTATACGACACATGAGACAACTGCCCTGGTTGCATTTCTGTGCTTACAGCTGATAGCTCCGGCTTCTTAATTGTACATAACTAGAGCAACATTATGCTCTTCAATAATCACAAGATATTTTTATTACTCCGTATTAAAATAGAACTGTCAACAGTTCATCGAAACGATAAATGACATAATAAAACTTTAAGCCAACTATTTTCTGTGTTGAGGCAATTAGTAATGGACAATAAATAAATACATGCATATTATGCATACCGTACATCACCGACTAGTTGCATCAACAGCTAATTCCTAAAGTTGGCTTTGCCCTCATAGGATTTACATATATACTTACGTGTGATAATCGGTGATACACGGGATGTGTAGTATTAGTACATGGCAAATATAAATATTATAACTAAATTATGAATACTGCATTATGATGCAATTAAGACTGACTGTCCTTTCAATCTTCTACATATATTTGTGCTGATACAGCCATAGTCTTATATGAATTCACTAGATAAATACGGATGTATGACCGGAATCGTTTTTGCTAGCATGCAAGTGAACTGAGCAAACGCCACATCATCGTTAAAAAGTACTAGTCCATACACTTCTGCATCACGTTAACAGTACTGTAGCTGCAATGTCAGAACAGTTAAAACATGTTTAAAATTCTTCGTTCAATACAAAGCGTGAACTACACATTACTTTGTAATGTACTGAGACGTTTATAGCTTGATACCTGAAAGAGCGAACACTGAAAACAGGCCTAAAAAGGACATACTAACTTTCTAAATAAGTTTCCTTCATATCAGAAAAATTATGAAACCGGAAATGAAAATAATGAACTCCGGTTGAATCGCTCGTAACAATGAATAAAATTATTATTATTATGTAAAGTAAGAAACATTAGGAAGGAAAATAGAGTATGGAATCGCTGTAGCATGCTTGACGGCATTCCAGTTTATTTGGTGACAACACTTAAGTTTTGGAAAGTAAGATCTATGCAAGTTAAGTAAAATGAAAGTGGCTAAGGCACATGCTAAATGCTTTGAAATAAAATCTCAGATCTGTACACATTTTGTTTACATGTTTGTAGTATATATACATAGGTATACATTCAACATTGTATAAGTCATAAGACTTTTATTCACACAGCACAGAGAGGGACCAACGATACTAGATACATAGCACTAATTTTAAACAACCTAAAATGTTTAAAAAGAATATCTTGATTTCCCCTGTAGGAAAAGAATTAATGCTAAATTGTACTGTACTGTAATAATAATGTATCATCCCTATCACGACCATTTGCATGTGGGTATGTAAGTACCTACATACATATATATAATATAGATTGGTTATTCTTCGTATGAAAATAGTGACATCACGGGAGGCAGGATACTATACTTGTTAAAATGCGTAGTACTTACGATCAGTACTAGTATATGTATATCTATTTACTTATTGTAATAGCTACATTCCTTGAATCTGTCAGTATGACAAAATTGCTGGTCTGTAACTAGAAGAAGTTCAGAGCAGTAAGTAACAAAAAAATAATTAGAACAAAAATAAAACGATAAAGTAGAGCCCCGCACACAAGCATAAGCATACAGTACTTACAACTAATATATATGCAGTGTAAAGCACATATTTATTTGGTTGAAGTTGTTGTGCATACAACAAATTAGGTATGCAATAAATTACCCTGCCCTGTTATTATACCGATACTTTAGTAAAAAAAGACAACACAAGGTCCCTCGGCCAAAATTCAAAGACACATACCTAAGTAAGTGGTGGGAACTTCGTCATGCGCCAAGGAGGCTGGAACTTGAATACTTGAAGTGGGAACAACAGTAGTAATATGGATGGACAGATCCTGGCATAATGTAGGTACTTTACAAAATTTTGAAAAATATTCACTGAAGTATAATTATATTAAAATATACGATATAACAAACATAGTAAAAGGAACGCAACTTACGTACTAATGTCTCTTTTTAATAATTTATTATACTAACTTCTGATTTATCCAATGCAATGCGCACTGTTAATAGTACATATCTCTGGGTCAGTTTTCGAATAGCGCATTTTAGATAATTTTTGTTATTTTACGTGATTTGTTGTCTTTCTCAAAATTAGGTCACTCCATTGTATCAAAATTACTTTACCAGATATCTGTTGGTCGCCATAGCAAAAGTGGACTAGACTGGTCTAACAAATATCGTACAATCGTACATATATTAAAATTTCAAAACACAAAATATTTCGCAAGTCACATAACAATTAAACACGATACAAATACTTATCCACATGTAAGAACACCCCATTAACCGCAAGATACGTGAAGCGCGGCGAACGTAGGAACAATCCATCCGACAATTTTTGAAATTGTAGCGAATCACAAACTCGATGCCAGATAACTTCAAGTTAAAGCAACGCCCCGCGATTGTCTACAGATCCAATTCATGCGACGATTGTTTATACAATTCACGCGACGCCTGATGTCTTTCTGAAAATCACCCGAACAAACCACTAAAAGTTAAAATCTATTCCCATTAACAGCTAGCGTTGAGAAGTATCAGTTTTTTTCAGTATGGAATTTAGATAGTTGAGTGTAGACTTGTCTCATTCTTTCCATATTAATTCTTGAAGCAACTGCATGATTGATCATTGGTCTGGGGTAGTCATCCCCAACGATGCATTTGGCTGATTTTTGTACAGAATCAGGAGCCATCCACGGTTCATGAATGTAATTGTTAGGAAAGTTCTTTAATACTGGGAGATATTTTCTGCAAACAGCATTGAATTAAAATATAACTTGAGTAATGAATAACGAATAACTGAATGCCTTTTTTCTAACATAGGACCTTTATACACTTTATAGTTTAAATCATATGAATTCAAATTATAAAAACCTGATGTATTCTCCATTTGGATCAGCTTTTCTGCCAAAACGGACAGGACAGTAACAATGCTGTTATAAAAAATAGTTAATGTTATTGCCACAAATGAGAATTATAAAATTTATGTGACATCATACTATATAGGATTTTAGTAGCTTACAAAAAACTGTTGAAAAAAAGAGCTACAGCTCAGCCACATCCACATTCCTGCATTAACACTCCAGTCGGCGTCGAGCAACATTTCATCAAAGACCTACAATATTACAAACTCAATAAGTTTAAATATTTTACGATTTCAAAAATTACGACTCACTACAAGCATGCTTATAAAACAACGAATGTACACTGGTGTAATTAATGTATTCTTAAATATATTAAGACACTGGTTGCACCAACCTTCATTCCTTCTTCCCATGAGATCCATAAGTCACCACGTGTCAGAAAGCATGCGACAGCATGTCTTGCTAAATGGTGAATCCAGCCTTCTTCCCTTAACTGCGTCATAATGGCATCTATCCAAGGAAAGCCAGTTTCCCCCTGCAGCCCATTAATGTCAAATATTAAAAAACCACTACGAGCAAGCTTACGAAATAGAGTGACGCAAGGGAAACAGACTTTGAGAGACAGTGACAGTGGTATTAGACTTCAACTTACCGATGCCCATTTAGCAATCCCAATCGGGTTTTTGTCCCACGGAATCTGAACGCAGATTGGATTGCCCACCATGCGATCAAAATTTGGATTTTTGGTTGCAGCGCAGTAGAAGAATTCTCGCCAGAGAACTTGTCCATGTAAACTCAAAGGAGGTTCTCCTCTCTTCATCTTTCGATATAGGTCCGTCAACTGGTGATAGAATAACTTGGGACTCAAGCAGCCGAATCTAAGGTATGGACTTACTCCAGTCTGACTAGCAAGTAAACTTCTTGGCGTCATCTTAGGGCGACCAAAGCTGGCCACCCAAGCTTTCCGCTCCAAGTGCCTCTCCAGTCTAGCTAATGCTTCGCTTTCCCCCCCTCTCCACAGAGTTGGATTTAAACCTTCCATCTCGAATCCTGAACGGGTACAGATGCAATTAATATAATGTTAATATAAAATACAAGTACTGTATATGCAAGATTAGTAATTTAGCATGCGGGTCTAAGCAGCAAAAAAGGAATAGTACGCGGGTGTGTTATAATGAGTTTTTGAGATAATCACGTAACACGCTGCACAATTTTTCTTAGAATTGCTTTAACTTCTTTTAAGTACTAGTAAGTTTACTTACCAACCATAGGTTATTAGGTATATAGAAATCGGACACGGATTACAGTAGAAAGCTATTGCTACATTGTTTCAAAAAATAAAAAAAGAGCATTTTGTTTTCGTTTTTATATATTTATACAGAGCATTTTTGGAGACAGTAAGCCCTTTCAAAGTTAAATTTTACACAACAGGTAAAGTCTGCATGATATTCCTTTTAGAACACGAATCATTATTTTAACCATGAATTTACGCCTTTAAAAATTGTAGGCGTAGTAGGATGCTATTCTGTCGTTAGCTAGTTTAACACTAGCTACGACTACCCTCATTTAAACTTGCACAGAAATCACAGAATAAAACGTTTAGTGCACGGTTTTTATAAAAGTACTCGAATCTCTCCGTCACCCGTCACTGCTGCACAAATTCAATAGCAGCAACGACTCAATATATATACCCGTACTCTTTGTTTGTACAAAACTGATTACATTCTTTCGTCAGTGTTTTAGTTTACCGTAGATTTTATAAACTGTGGTAGGAGGATTTTTCTTAAGTACATACTAAATATGTATGCATACTACTAGAAGCACGTAATGTAAATCTATTTGAAAAGACGAAAATGAGAATACAAAACGCTGCAATACAATTGTTTTCGTGCTTGGGCGTAAAATGGATTATCAGGATAGCGGGTGGCTTGTGCCCGGGTGGCAAATGTCCCAATACTGAAAATTTTGAGGACCGATTGGGAATTTGAAACGCGCCAGATATCAAAATTTCAAAATGGGAATTTACTAGGAGGCGAGGGAGCCATTCCTCTAAGCAACATGCATCAGTCGCAATATTATTAAAAAAAAATTATATCATCATCAAGCACATTGCAAATTGTAACAACTAAGGATACTAAAAGCAATATAACTAACCTAATTCTTCCAAAGTCAAAACCCCAAAACGTTCATCATGATCTGCATCAATTGGCGTAATGGAATGTCCAGTGTCATCAATAGTTGGAACTGGAAGTGATGGAGGATGCATAATAGCAATGACATTTTGAAATTGGCGATAAGTTAGCGGCGCTTTTCCTCCATTCTTCTCTATGACCCTGCAAACAATAAATAAGAATTAGTCACTTGTTGCATAAAACACATTGCTACCTTTGAACATTAGTTTCGATTCAAACTATGTACATTACAATTCAATATTATTCTAGTTACTACGAGCCGACCTCTAGCGTTAAACTGAAAGTTATGCTCACTATATCAGTTTTTGAAAACACGACATTTTTAATTGCTGAAAGCTTGTTGAGTTTTTGAAAAAACGGGATACGTTCACTTTTTAAAATTTAAATATTTTTTTTAAAGTAGTTCAGCAGGTGCAGATTTTATGAAGGCCTTCGATACCCCTCGTAGGCCTTTATACAGCAGAAGGTTTTAACAAATACAGTAAAAATTTGCCTGTAAAACTTCAAGTTGAAAAAATACTATCTTTCAAACCTTAGCTTCGACTTATCCCGTTTACCAAAAAACTCTTCAACCAAAGAGACAAAGCCAATAAATAAGAAAAATACTAACTGATCAAGCTTGTACAAAGTATGACTTGGCCGCACTATAACTTCAATGTTTAATTCTTTGCACTGCGTAATAATGTTCTGATCCCTCACACGACCAAAAGGTTCAGGATCCTCTTCAAAAGTAAGACATGTTGTTCCCCATTCCTGAATAGAAACATTGCCAGTTAATTCCTTGCTTACATGTGCAAGCAAAAACTAAGAATCCTTTTAGGTGTAAATATGTCTCGTATTAATATTATAGTAAAAATGCGGAATCAGTCTGTCGCGTTGTTGTGCTTTTGCTTTTAGATAGCTGCGTTATTCTATCCTAAGGAAACATTTTTAGCCAGGCTTTTAACAAATTAACTCCTGAAAAGTGCCTAAGTATAATAACTCATTGACCGCGCAATCGTGCGCATGAGCCAAACGATCTGTCCGACCATAAACTTGTGGTGAGTGAACAACTTAGCATAAGTCAGGAATTAAACTTTCAAAGCATGCGCAGCAAAAATAGGTATTTTTAACGCAACGCGACAGACTGGTAATCATCGTTTAAGAAGTAAAATGTTTTATGTAAATACAATTTCGGCTAAAAGCAAAGTGATGCATTTCCACTGACAAGTGAGTTTCTGGGCATTTTGCTTTTTAGAAAAATTGGGTGTGTATCACTTTGCTTCTTAAGCGCCGTGCAAGTTACAACAGTGACTGCGAATTTCTATTTGTATAAAAATTAGCAGAGATCACAGGACGGATACCTTAAAGTATTTTGGCAGCACGTCCGCCGGTTGACCACGTATCACAAACAATCGGGAATTGAGCTTTCTTAAGGAACTGTCCAAATCTTCCAAACACTGCAGTAAAAATCTAAAACAATAACAAATTGTCATTTATAATTTGGTACTAAACTGAGGTGTCCTCTATTCGGGATTTTTTTGTACGTCCAAGGTTGACAGGTAACTGACCAAAGACTTTATTGGAACATCAAGTTGTTTTTGCATTAAACATAAAATGTCAGTGTTCAGACTTCAAAAAAGGTCATCCTTGTTTGTCGACAAAGGTGAAAGAAAAGGAGTCCGGTACACTGACAACTGATGATAATCAATCGAAGGTATTAAGTTGTAAGTAAAGAATTAAATTCTTTACTTTTTAAGTAAATACAAAATACCTTCGATTGATTTGCACCGACAGAAGTAAAAGTCTTCCTATACTTTTTTAACTTTTAATTAGAGGATCTTTGTACTTTAATACCTATTACAACGTCAATTAATTACGTTAACACTTTAAATATACAATATACAGGAAATACAATTTACCTCCACTTACTAACTCCGACATTGGATGAGCCTGCAAACCATGGATCCAGTATAAATATACACCGGAAAGTAGTCGATCCTTCAAGCCCTTCTTTTAAAGATGGATTGTCATGAAGTCGAAGACCTTTGCGAAACCAGTGGATAGTGTGCTTGACATTCATAATTACTTTATATTATCAGAACAGTTATTTTTGCATTCTGTACATATTTGGTATTATTTTCCAGTCAAAATGTAAACTGTCAACCGTAACCGTAACACAACTTCAAACTGTCACCTGTGCTTATTAATATCCTTATTTATAATACATCACACTTATGTCACTTATCCAAGTGGTCAGTAGTGTCACCAAGTCACAATGTCAAATTGTTAAAAGTAAAATATTTCAGCACAACACTTCCTTCGCTAACTTCACTTGCGGGCACATCAGAACAGATGTCACAACAGAATAATAATAACTGTTACTTAACACTTAATGTTGCGTACGTTCGGCTCCCCAAATTAAACCCGTCGATGCAATTTTATATTTTTAAAATAGTTATAACTTCGTAATAAACTGTAAGACGTAGGTATTTATTTAATGTTACATTAAAGTCTTTGGATTGCCTAAAAATGTTATTGGGAAAGTCAACAGTGCTAATGTTTACTGCTCGCCTCACTCGCACTCAACACAAACGGAAAGTAGACGTCAGACGAACACAACCACTTCAACGTGACTGAGAAAAGTCACGTTGCACGTAATGTGCTCACAGTGTGTGACTCAAGTCCTTCCGCTATCCTATTGACAGTGCTGTAAAGTGTGCACACTACAGAAGCTCATCTTGCTTCTACACAGCGTTTAAAACAACGCCAATTAGAAATCAGCACATTGATTTATTACTCGTAATCTCTAACACGGAAAGGAGCACTATTGTGCACATACAATTATTGTATAACAATAACAAACAAGGGGCAAGAAATTGCGCACAGGTTACACCACTACTTCAACGAGCTCCAAGAACCAGTTTAGGGGCTGTCCATTAATTACGTTTGCAAACGACGGTAGGTAGGGGGTTGGAGCTTCCGTATACGCCAATGTTAAAAAATGCAAACTTTTGGAGGAGGGGGGAGTAAATGTCCGAAAAATGCAAACGTCATTTATGGACAGCCCCTTAAGCACAGGCCTGCTATAAGCTAAGGGGCCATCCTTAAATTACATATCACTTTTTTTAAAAAAAAAACCTCCCCCCTCTGGATGTAATAGTCCGTAATTATTCAGTCAGCCCTCTCCGCCTCCTCATGTTCTACAGTAGGCATGCATTTTATGTTTACAACTACGTCTGCATAGGCCCTGCGTAGAAAAATTGTAATTTTGTTTTTATTTTTAAGGTTGGCTTAAATAAGGGCTTGCTTATTTCTCAGCCTGGAAAAGATTTTCGTAAAGCCTTATTTTTCTCCATTTTGACTTGTCAAACTGCCCTCTCCTTGTTTGCAAGAATTGTTTGCAGCTTTCGGGTTGTAAGGACGAACAAACTATGTTTTTGACGATTGTCGCTCGTGACAAATTACATAAATGGGATACGGGATTTAATATGCAATTATTCCCCCGTCCAAACAGGGACCACTCTAAAAAATTCAAAAAAGAGGCAAAATCCAAATACCACTTAAAACATACAAGAGATCCTGTAAAAAAAACTATAAAAACTTTGAACTTGTTTTTTGAAAATTCAAACTATTTTGGTTTCCTTTATTTAAAAGATTGGTAATAAATTGTATTGTTGCTGTTAAAAACTGGTAATTATTCTACCGCTTTCTTTTATAAACAAGGAGTTACGATTTATGCTTTTCTGAACCTGAAACGGTATTAATTGTGAATTGATTTTTTTGAATAGGAGATAATGGGGATTCGATTTTTCTCAAAGGGTCCGTGGCAGTTGTGATTTTGGCTCTTTTGATTTTTGAATAGAAGATAAATTGTGATTTCTTTTTTTCTTAAAGGGCGGTAACTCTCATTTTTTTTTTGAATAGGAAGTATATTGCGATTTCGATTTTTCTTAGGCAAAATGTGAAAAAAATTCGAAATCACAAATCCAGTTATTCAATCAAAAATTTCAATCCACAAAATTGAATAAGATTTAAGAGCAACAATAGTTAGATAATAATTGGGGAAACGAAGTTATTAGTTACTTTAAAAAACAGTTCAATCCTTTATGCTGATTAGAAGTTAAATTAATTTCATGGATTTATTAATGTTTTATAGTTAATAAGGCAAAAATACAAAACATGGAGCTCATGAAAAATTAAAAGCGGTTAAAACCAGGAAAAAGCCGGAAATTCACCAAAATACACGAAATAACATCATTTAAAAAAGGATAGAAATATTTTTTGCACTCCTCCCTCCCTCCTCTAATTTTAAGTAATAGAACCAAACCCACCTCACTTTAGATATGTAATTTAGGGATGGCCCCTAAGCTAGACGACTAGACATCAAAACAGCCTTACTCTATGCCACAAGTAATACATAATAAGATGGCACAGTCTTCTATGCCAACACTCAACGCGATTCTGGTTTGCTTTGCTAATATGTAATTGTAATTAGAGTATATCCCTGAAATTGTGATTTGATTTGTGAACGCTTCAAATATAGCAAAGAAAACAAGTTTGTGAATACACTGAATTTATTTTGAAGAACTACTCATGTTTTGGGGTAAATTACCACCGTCAAATAGTTAACACTCTCAAAGAAAATTGGAGTCCCGCAAACCCAAAATGTCACAAAAACTTGAAATAGAAGGTTAAATAGCTTCAATTTAAGGCGGTTTGTTTGTTTTATGGCTAGCAAAACTTTTGACTTTCGATGTTAGCATTATGTGGCCGATGATGGACTGTGTTGCTTAAAAATATTGTTTGCCAAAGGAATTTAATTATTTCATGAATAACAGTAATTTAAAAAGCCATTAATAATTTTCGAATGAAGAAATATTCCTTCCATTTAACTTGTAATTTGTAACGATCTCCGTGATGAAAACGATGTAATCTCAATGCCTCTGACTCCGGAAGATTTGAAACTTTTTTCTGACAAATATGTAGAATAATACTGGTATCATTCAGTAGTAAAGTATTCATTCAGTATTCAGCAGTAAATTAAAATCATGTAAAAAAGGAGTTAAAATATCAGTGAAATTCAAATACCGTTAAGATCCAAATCCAAACGAAAGAATTGTGTAGTACTACATTGCCAACATGGCAGTTATTCCTTAACATGATCATTGGCTAGTTAGTGTGCCTTAATGGGCTTTATAAAGGGTATTATTTAAAAAGTGTGCTAATTTATTTATTATTACGTGCATTTCATAATATACATATGTATGTAGACTAGTCGGCAAAGATAATCAGAGCGAACGAAAGCACTTTATTTCCGAAGTAGATGTAGAGAGTTATTATATGGTAAAATAACTCTTAACCATTAAAATAGACTAATTAGCGTCGCTTATTTCGTTTTGTTAAGGCAAGTGTTCACAAAAACCATTAATATTAGTGAATTGGTTAGTATTATTATAAATTAAAATCTAGAAATCCACCTTTCGCTAAACCCCATTGTATGGAGTTAATATTATTGAATTTCAAGCATAATTTTAGAATGGCTGAATTGGCAACAAATCAAAAGCAATATTAGACAGTCATAAATAATATAGATTTTATTACAATTAGTACTTCTCAGTACCTATTGTTAATAATTAATAGTTAATAATTATTATTCAGTGTTGTAAAAGTCTATTAATGCGACCCCATTTTAACGCGTTGCTTTGATTCCAAGTTTTGTTTTGTTTAATACCCTTTACCCTTACCTTCCGTGTATTCTGTATTTGTAATTGTAAACAGACACAAATTTTTAAAATCAACGCTATTTTAACGATCGACCAGTGTGACAAAAATAATCCTTTTTTGTATCTGAACGTTCTGAAACGTAATTCATAAGCACCTAGCCTAGACGTAAAAGCAGCACTCCGACGATCATATCTGACCCCCGTGTAGGAAACCGATAAACGATATGAAGAATCTCTTAACCCTTTGCCACTGACTTCTGTCAATTGCCATGTAAGGCACTTTAAGCAATTAATTTAGCAATATTATCTTTAAACAAAAAGCAGAATACATAGCACATCCCGGCTTCCAGGTTATTACATAGCTCTTTGACACTATGCAAAATTGAAATATCAAAAAATGAAAGGAGAATAGAGCAGAAAATTGCAGAATTTCTAACTGCGCTTTGTATATGTAAAAGCTAAAAATTTCCAGATTTTTCTTCAAGAATTATGGATAAATGATTAAAATAATATTAATTAGAAATCGAAAATAATTGCAATGAAAAGCGTGAAACAGCGTATTTTAGTACCACAAAACAAAGGAGCACTAACCGTACAATTCAGAACTGATTCTAGAAAAGAAGCAAATAATAGAAGAACAACTCGGCCAAGAAAACAAACAAGAAGCAATACGGGGTCTAAAATATCAGAATCTAAGGTATATAGGTAATTTAGTTAGGAAAAATTCAGAATTCTAGAATGAATAGAAAAACACAATGCCGGTTACCTTAATTATATCCTGTAAACAAAATCTCGGTTAAATTGTGAAAGCTGAATATATTGATGCTTACATAAAGCAAGTTGAAACGTTTGAATGTCAATATTTTGGGATTCTAAGTACAAATCTACATAATAAACGCTCTTCTTCCTGTATTTTGGCCGCTCAGAGGGATATTTTGGTCACGGTGGCCGCCCCTTCAGTTCTGCCGTCCGTCTCCTGCTGCGTACGATTGAGCCTGGGAAATATATTATGTACCTACGTATATTGTGAGCATAGGCTATTTTTTTAAACTACTTTAAAATTTTGAAATAATTGGACTCAACTCGCTTTACCTGTAACAAATATCCATTAGGTCCCGTATATCTGCTGCAATTTTGTTTTTTGGATAAACAAGTTAAGTCCATTCAATTTTAATGTTAATTAATAGAGCATATATAGCGGACTTGACTCGTTTTGCCAAAAAAGAATGGTTGCTAGGGAACGGTACTTTAAAGATCATTACGAGGATCAAGGTTAGGAGGGACGGGAGGAGGTGCAGTGGAAAAGCACGTTGATGTTCACTTGACATACGGTCGGCAGTCACCTTTCCTCAGTTTTTTTCCCCAGGTCTGTACATAATTGGGGTGCATACCTATGTACAACCCGGTTTCCATTGTGAACTGCTACTGCGAAAGAGAACTACCCGATTACGATGCTGCTGCCGTGCTATGCATTCAGATATGCTTTGGTGAATAAGTCTAGTCCGCCCCCGTAAGAAAAAGAAAAGTCTCTGAGCAGATTACCAAGTAGTGAAGAAGCCAAGGCAGAGAGGAGGGAAAGAAGACAGTGTTGCTACTCAAGCTGTTCTGTTGGCTCCCACTATACTGCATAGCATGCCCCGATATAGGTGTCCGTGGGATTAGGGGATATAGCGTGGATGTTGGTTTTTGGAGAAAGATTCTCCAGAGCAGCGGGTCGATAAAGTCATGCTCAAACGCACTGGAGGCGCTCATTTCATGTCTTCAGACGAGGGAGAAAATACTGCGTCGATGAGATGCTCAAGTTTAGTCTACGAAGGAGAGAGCAACTGAACAAGATCTGCTTCCCTTTCCGCCACTCGGCCACTGCATCAATCCAAAGTCAAAGACGAGGGAATTCTCCCAACATTTTCACACTTTCAAAACCGCATCGCTCTCGGAGCTTCAAGTTCAGTCAAAGACTGCATGTTCCTCAAAAGCTTGATTTGATTCCGTGCAAGTCTTCCAGTTCCAGTGGAACACATGACTCCACACTCTCCACACTTCCTCGTCCCAGTCAAACATTAATTATTACTATTACTACTCTCCTCTGCTCCATCCAGGTGTGAGAATTTTGACCAGTGAAAAACTTGATTATTTCTTGACCCTCTCTTCTTTTCCTTTTTGATTTCCCGAGACGTCATTCTCATTAAAATGTATAATCACATATTAAACCCGACGAGACTTTAATCTTCTCCTTTCAAGTCAAAAGCTTCCAAGAAGATCTCTCGCTTTCTCTCTCTCTCTTTGGGTCTCTTGCCTTCTTTCCGACGTTTTGCCGACGTGACAGATAAATCAATGCAGACAGCTTAGTCGAGATTAAAGTTATCAGGAAAGGAGAGCCCTGCTGACATTTAGTGTCAGATTTGGTTTCCCTCAAACATTCCGTTTCAGTTCCAGCTGAGCCCGGAGCAACTCGTGCTACTGACAATTATTATTAAAAGCTTATACATTCCTTCCTTTGCCTTTGAGAGATTTCATTTGACAACCTTTCCACGTTCATGGTTCCTCCAGTCTGCAGTCTTCCTCTCCGGCACATCATCATCATCTCTCTTCTCCACACTTTTGCTTCTCTTTCCTAGGATTGTCATTAATTCCAGCGTGCATGCCAGAGGTCGAATGTTAAAGTTCACATTGGCAGTCAACAAGCAAGGCTGGTGCTGGTAAGCCCATATGTTATTATTATTGACAAATACACTTTTGCCGGTCTGTACTTATTTGCTTGGGCTTCTTTTACCTTCTCGTCTTAGCTCTTAGTGTCTAATTATATTTGTACGGCTATGCTGGTCTCATTACTCATTAGCCATGCACACCCAGTGAGTTGATGAGACGAATAGCAGAGAGAATAAATGGAGGGACCCGCTATTCAGGATTATTTGAGAGAGATGGGTCGTCTGCATAATGGCTGAGCCCGTGCCAAGGCCGGGTTTCTAAAGAAGATAGTTGCTTAGAATTTGGTGTGATCCCTCTTGTGTCGGAAGCACGGCAATTAGTGGTCCATTGAAATTTAATGTCCGGAGGTGTATCTTCGAGTATAATAAAGTGGACGGGAATAATGAAGCTCTCCAGCTAGATTCTTCAGTCCCACCGTATCTTATTTGCATTACAAAATAAATGCAGTTTGACTAATACTAATCCAACTTTCAAGATTTGAAACTAACAACTCTTTTTCCCGGGCACCCTGCCTGCCTGCTTTATATTAGTATTATCTCATCCAAGCACTTGAGTACCACCATACATATACATACCTATACTCATGTGAGAGCCATTAGTGTGTCTGTACTTTGATCGCTCTTGACAAAGGACATACTATAAATATGTGGGCACAAGATCTATCAGCAAATCTAAAGTTTTTTTTGCATGTAATGTATAGGAATTATAGGAGCACGTAAGAAAGGAGAGACTGCTTTAGTTAGTTCATAACCTTTTCAAAAAATGTCGGAAACCGGACTAACGACATGCTTTAAGTCGTCCACAATTTCATTTTTCATTTTCAAGGAAACGCTTTTCTACCTTTTCGGTTTTTTTTTGCCAACAAAGGCTAAACCACCTACCCGGAGGCACAGACAATCCACCTTTTACTTTTATTGTAGTCACGAACAGCTCTTTTTGAGATGCACTTTAACAACTAAGCATGGACGGACTTAGACAGATTATACTCGCTCAAGTTTGTCGCTAAACACTAAACAAAAGTTTTTTTTTAAAAGAACGTCTAGTGGTTTTGATACGCTTTGTTTCTTTTTGCCTTTTGCGCTGGGACGGGAGACTTTGCTGGAAGGCAGATGGAAGTCCCTACTCGTGTGTCTATAGTGCTAAACAAAAGATAGGAGGGAAATTGTGGAAATAATTACTTAGAGCAGGCATAATCTGTTGATGACAGAATGATCTATGGAGTCAGAATCTTGAAAGCTAGCAGTTTCTCCACACACGTAGATACCCATGTCCCAACATATGTACATACCTAGTAACATGTCATCATGTCCTCTCTTCTGTACACTCGATCGTACCTGGCTCCACAATTCCAGAGCAGAACAAGAACAAGAATAAGAGCCACACGGAGAGCACATAATATATTTATTTTATTTGGCAAGAATGTAAAAGTATACCTCCGTAGTCGAGGAAATAAACTTTATGGATCTTGCGACACTAACCAGAATTCTTTCTTGTGTGTTGGTCCTTAGTTCCTTAGCCTAGTCTGTGTCGTCTGTGAAAGTGGGTGGATGTTATTTTAGGTATGTACAGACGAGGGCGACGTGTCTCAGGTACGTGTGTGCATCCAAGTTGGGGAAGTGTACGTGACTTGCTACCCCAAATCATTTGGTCTTGGGACTTTTGGACAGGGAATCCAATTCGATTTCCACTTGGATGTCGATGTCAGTCGACTCGGTTTCCTTTTGGTCGCTCCGGACAGACTTGTTGGATTTCATGTTCATGAGGATGACATGGTAGTTTTAGCTGGAACATTGGGTAGCTTGTATAATGCACTACTGTCTGGCTGGGAAATATCGGAAGAAAGTGAGTGATTGCAATCTCGTTCTGCTCCTGAACAAGAGCACAAATGTCAGTCTCGTATGTACACGAGGGACCAAGTAATTAAATTATCCAAATCTGCACCCAAATTTAGGGTGACTGATGGGCGGAAAGTCAGAATGAGAGAGGAATGTTGGTAGCTTTATAATATACAGATATGACATGGCAGCCACAAAGATCCTTCCTTCAATTTATTTCATCTCCGGTCCTCCTCTCAAAGGTTAATGCCATAATTTGTGTAATAAATAAGTAGGTAGGTAGTTTTGCACTTATTTGCATCTATAGGTATAGTTACATACCTGCTTTTAAGTGCAATGACGGGAAGGGACTCGCTGGGTGGCGATTCGTGTAATTCAATTGAGTCGACTGAAAATGGTTTAGTTCCCGCTGGGCGCCCGCATTAACTTTTAATGGCTTTCAATTTATTTCCAATTTCATTTCAATCAAGTTTCGATTTACTCTCAAATGCATTTCCATTTCCTAAACAAGTCTCTCATGAGTCTATGGGCTTTGCATACACGACCAAGAGCCTCTTGGCTGTTCCATCCCAACACTGCACTGCTTCTGGGTGCTTGTAAAAATGACGCCATGCCAAAGTATCTGTAAAACTAAATTAATGTGGAGAGTAATGAGCAGTGCAGTGGCATTTGTACGGGAGGGAGTCAATACATTCCAACACTGCACTGATACACTCAAACAGATGATACGATTCACATTATAGACATTTTTGGTTAGATTGATAAACTCACATAAAAAACTCTGTTTTCATTTTTATTTTCGGCAGTAGCTACACACATAGCACATGGATTGTAGTCAAAGTAATGTCATGAGCTATGATTTATGTTCGAGATAGGTCTGTCGGACACAGAAAAAGCTTGGAAAATAGGAGATAAAAAAAAACCGCAGATACATAATATATTATTTTATATTCAAAACTTGGGCAGATGACAAGGGGAAAAAGTAAAGCCATTCTTCTTTTAATGTGATGGGAGCATAAAATAAAATATTATGTTGTTGCACTCCTCAACCCACACGATACGATACCCGGTCGATATTATGATTGCATAGCATAGGTACGTACTAGTACATTCAGTCTTATTGTTAGTCTTAATGCTGGTCCAAATACATATATAGCGCCTAGTGTCGTAGTTCTGAGGCTTCTTGTGATCCAAGCCAAACCATAAAACTGTCAGTCGAGTGGTATAAAGTACATGGAAAAAATAATTTATGAGGATGCTAGTACATAACGTAACCAACACGATTGTGTGTACATAACTTCAATGTAGGTACTTTTTAGAGAATCGAAGGAATATCATATTATGCAAAAGATGCATTTACCAGATGAAAGCGAGATAGTTTGGGTCAAATGAGAGCCAAAATTTACTTGGCTGCTTTCTAGTAGTAGACTTTTGGCTTGGCATTGTACTCACTGTGCGTACAGTACGGCGCTGGGATTTTAACCTTTTCCCAACGGCAATGTACTTTTAGTTTTCAATGTTTTTGAAAATGGCAATTTCTAGATTTTAACCTTTTCAAAGTCTTATTTACCAGTTTTGCTCGTTTTGAAAAAGTGTTATTTACTAGTTTTGACCGTTTTGAAAAAGTGTCATTTACTAGTTTTGACCGTTTTGAAA